>ML253731.1:0-105875 GCA_005239495.1 Nicotiana undulata | reverse complement strand
ACATGCGGAGGGTTAGGGAATCACTTACCTGAGTTTCTAGGCCGAAATACCCGTTCTGGAGCTCTTGGGGTCGTCAACAATGGAAGAAATATGATTTTTGGGAAAAGAATTCACGACTTGGGCTTTTTAATAGGACTGCCCAACAGTTTCTGCACCTGCGGGAAATTGGCCGCTCCTACGGAAAGAGGCCTGGGCACTGGGGGGATTCTCGCACCTGCGGGAACTTGGCCGCACCTGCGGGAACTTGGCCGCACCTGCGGTTGGCCTGGGCCTTGGGGGAGGTTGCGCCTGCGGGCCTTTGTCCGCGCCTTCTAGAAGAGGGGTCGCCCCTGCGGCTGGAGCCGCACCTGCGAAGGGATTTCCGCTGGTGCGAACCTCGCGCCTGCTGCTCATGGACCGCAGGTGCGGTCACACCAGAAAATTCCCACCAGCAGTTCAATTGCTGGTTTTTGACCCCGTTCGGGGTCTAGGAGACCCCTAGGCCCACCCGAGCCCTCAACAAATTATACCAACGAGTCCCAAATCACATGACGGACTCGCTTGAGCTCCCAGAACACTAAAAACATCATTGAAACCAAGAATCACTCTCCAAAACCCCTTAGATCAAATTTAGGATTTCAAGAAAAAATCAAATGGCTCATCAATACGCCGAACGGGCCTATACTGCTCGGAATGACCCCAAATTTTTGCGGACAAGTCATAAATGACTATACAGAATTATTGCCAGTTTCGGAATTCCATTCGGACCAGGATATCACGAGGTCCAATTCCAGGCTAAATTGCAAATCTTATGTAATCCTGAATTCTGATTCAGGTGCCGAAACACTCTTGGGTCATCATAAACCCGAGGCGAACACACTCCCAAGTCTGAAATCATCATCCGGAGCTGCTGGAGCTGTCAGATTTTGATTCCGAGGTCGTTTGCTCAAAACGCTGCTCGGAACCAAAATTAGCCAAATAGGCTAGCCTTCAGGAACCAAGTGTTCCTGAACTGGCCAAATCACTTCCGAATCTCGAACTACCTGCCTACACAAGTCATAAGGCACGAGTAGCCGCTGTGGAAAGAGTCATTCACGGGAACAGAGTCCCAACACACAAAACGACCGGCTGGGTTGTTACACTAATATGGGTATAAATGATGAGTTTAAATGATAAAATCATCACAAAAATAATTTGGAGGATAATTATTGGATATTTATATAATAAAATACAGAAATAAATTGATTTAAAGCCTTTGAAAATCATAGAAAACTATAAACAAATGATTATATATGCTTGTAGATCAAATATACATATTTGGAAAATATGAGCAAGGACCCGTTTAAAAAAAAACTTTGCCCAGCGCTGCTTCGCATCTGCGGACATAGTTTGCGCACTTGCGGTCTCATTTTTGCGGGACAAAATTCGCTCCTACGGAAGTCCCTGGCCAGAAGTCCATCGCACCCGTGGAAGGCATTTCACATTTGCGATGTCGCTTATGTTACAAAAGGATAGCTTCTGCGAAGCCATGCCCAGCTGCCTCGGTCCGCTCTTGCACTGCAGTGGTCGCATTTGCGATCACTCAGGTGCGGGAATTGCTTTGCACCTGCGACCTCTGCCCAGTTCACTTCCAGTTGGCTTCTGTGATTCACTGCCTCGATTCTGCGAGGTCGCTTCTGCGAAGAAGCTTCCACAGAAGCGGTTGCACCAACAACCAGAATTTTCCAGCCTTTCCTTACGTCCAAAATCTGATCCGTTAACCATCCGGAATCCACCAGAGGCCCCTAGGACCCTGACCAAATATACCAACGCGTACCAAAACATATTACACACTTAGTCGAGGCCTCAAATCATGCCAAACAACATCGAAACTATGAATCGACGATCGAAATCCTTCTTTACACTTTCAAACTTCCCAACTTCGACGAACATGTCCGAACCATATCAAAATATTCGGAATGACGCCAAACATTGCGTGCAAGTCACAAATCGCGATACAAACCTATTTCAAGGCTCGGATCCCAAACGGACATCGATAGCATCAAAATTTACTTCAAACAAAACTTATAAAATTCTAAAACTTAAAAAAATGCCAACTTTCTACAATAAACGTCGAAATGTTCACAGAACCCCGATACTCAACCCAAACATACGCCCAAGTACGAAATCATCATACGAACCTATTAGACCCGATTCCGAGGTCGTTTACTAGTCAATTCTTCCAACTTAAAGATTCTGAAATTGGAAATTTTCATCCGAATCAACTCTAAACCTCCCGAAATTCAACTCCGACCACACGTACAAGTCATAAAACATGAAGTGAAGCTACTAAAGACATCAAAACACCAAATGAAGCTCTAGAGCTCAAAACGACCGGTCGGGCCGTTGCATTCTTTGCGCACCCACCCGTGCCACCATAACCCAGTTGAGCGCGCATTAGCTCGAGCCAGATTGAAGATCCATCCTTTTATTTAGTTAATAAGCCTTAGAACCAAATTCCAACCTCCGAATTTCTCTACAAGACCTGATTCTAACATATGAACACCACATCAATCACGATCCACTGTACCCAAGATGACTATGCTCCTCCACTGAAATCACACCATGCACCACATAAGTCTCTTGACCATAATAATATCCTCCGACCAAAATAGCTAAAATTTCACGAACACAGTGCCTGAAATACACCTCATAACACATATAAGCATTGTTCCAACTCTCGCAGTACTGCCACGATGAAAGAGATGTGTAGAAACTCATAACATCCTACCGAATCAACAAATAATAGAGTCTCTCCTCTTGACAAGAACCATCACCTCATTCCGAACTGAATAACAATATTTGCTCTTTCATATACCTTATATAGATCTGATTGCACTGATTTCAGGTCCAATAATCTCGTCTTACCCTGTACCAGCTGCTCAGGCAATAAGCCACCTCAAACACTGACCAAGATCTCATATGACGCCATCAATGCGCCGATAAGACACAATTTGAATATGACACATAAAGAGGAACAAGATATGGAAAAGAACTACCCAACCAGCGTAACGAATAAAATGGTCGAATTGACGCTATGAGCCTTTCTCAGAGAATGAGAAACAAAATATACAAGAATAGATATAGGCCACCATACTCAACATCTCACTGTTGCGGTGTGCAACCCGATCCAAACATGATACCGTTGTGGCGTGCAACCTGATCCAAACAGCATGCCCATGGCGGCGTGCCACCCGATCCCCACATAACAATAAATAAGGAACCCATCAAGCCAAAATGCTTATACCTGTGAAATACCCGAATGTCGACCATAAGCACGCCAATTGCATAAATACAACCCTGGGGATACGGATAGTGCCATACACTACAAAACTCAAGCAAAACTAAGGTTCGATGAATGACCTGCATCTCGAGAGACATCCTGCTCATATAACACCACAAGTTATGCGGGATCCAAATACATGTGCGAATAATCCAGCCGTCTCACAACCACCTGGCACAATAGAGTATTACATGGAATAGCTGATGACATGAATAATATCCAACGCCCAAAGACTCCTCCGTAAGCAATGTTATGCCGAATGAACACATCCGACCTGACATAGAGCATTCACATTGGACCCACCAACAGATCTCAAGCCGATTCTGATCATACCATACTGGGCTAACAACCTTTCAAGGATCCGCAATGATCCAATTCACGACACACACGAGCAGCCGTCCCAATATGGAACATACTCCGACCGTTCACGAGCAAAGGAATAGGGCGCCTTCCAGGCATAAACTCTCATATTAACGATAGTACTGAAAATTTCCATAGTTGGTTTCAATCTTTAACAATCAATTGACTAATGTTCCACACTTATATAGATTTCTCCTTGGGATACGCTCCCACGACCTTCCGCACCAGGTAGCAAGGTTTACACCTCCATACCACCAACATTACTCATGTTGTAAAACAAATCAAGGATCCATAATTAGTACACAAATCTTCTTATAAAGGACACTGTTCTCAGGTTCACTAAAAAAGACGCCAGCTTAGTCTGAACATCTGGATTCTTCCCTGCTCATTCGAGCTCGTGACATTCCTGTCAATACTGAGACGCAACCTTGATCCTCCACTTTCAATTAAGCTTGTTAATTGGACCGGGCCAACTCAATCACAATCCGGTTTTGCCCAGTTCAGCCCGGGTCAGCCTGGTATGATAGGGGTTGGGGACGGGTAAGGGAGGGTTGGGCGGGGAGCTGTGTGGGAACATACACATTTTGGTCACCGGTGCCCCAGAATCCGATTAGCCTGGTTACCCGTTACCGGGTTTTTACCGGGCTACAACTCGATTACCGTTGTAATGTTTTTTCCATTTTTGGACCGTTGCCAATAGTCAAATCAAAAAATACCATTGGGCAACAACCATCTTTTGAAAAAATGGCCATTTCGTCCTACCCCCTTAAGAAAATAGCCCCCCTCCCCCCCATAATAATTGATAAATTACAATTTTAACTTTTAAAAAATAATAAATAGCCCCTATTCTTCTTCTTCATTTTTTCTCATAATTTGCTCTCTTACTACTCTAATTCTCTCTTGATAATATTGCATATTTCTCTTAATTTCTCAATTACTTATTATTTCAAGTTTCATCAAATATTTACTTTAGTTACTACAAAATTATAATTATCAAGTATCAAGTATTCCATTGAAGTGTTATATCAATATTCAATATCATCAAATATCAAGTATTAGTCTATCAATTGAAGTTTGATATCAAATTTAGTGCGACATCCGGATCCCGGTACACTCGTTCCATCTTTTTCTCTTCTTTGGTGTATATTTTTTATTATTATTTAGAACTATTCATTTAACTTTTTAATTTAATTTACACAATCAATATATTTAAAGCATAAAAAAAGCGTGTACTAGTAGGGGTGGTAATAGTATGAGTAAAACTTCTAAAAAATCAAGTGGTGGTGTTGGTTCTTCTTGTAGCTTTACACATATTTCTGAATGTTCATCTGAAAATTTAAATGTAGATTATGTGCGACTTCAAAAAAATTATGGTATAAAATGATAATTTAGATGATATTCAATCACTTGATAATCTTGAAACACCACCAACTACACCTGGTAATGCTAGTCAAACTCAAAATACTAGGGGTGGAGGTCGCGGTAATACAGGTAGGCCTCCCCTCCCTATTAAGAGGAATCGAAATTTAAGAAGTAAGTGTTGGAATTGTTTTGAAAGACTAGAAGAAGATAAAAATTACGTAAGATGTCAAATTTGTAAGGAAGTTTATAAGCATAATACCGTAGGTAAGGCGGGGGGAACGGGTCAACTTCGTAGGCACATGGTAGATAACCACCCTATTGCATGGGGTGCTGATGAGGAAGGTGGGCAATAAATACTTAACCCGGTTACTAGCGGTTTAATGGGTAAATACGATATAGTGAAAGATCGGAAAGAATGAGTTAAAATGATTGTTTTAGGTTGTTTACCTTTTAGTTTTGTTGCTTCACCGTATCTTGTTACATATATTCAAAAAATTTAAAACCCTTTGTTTAAAGGTATTCCTAGAAGTACTTGTAGAGCTGATATATTTTGGCTTTCTAGATAATATCAGACATATATCCGTTATTTGTTCGCCGGTCTTTTTGGTAGAGTTTCTCTTACTTCTGATATCGGTCGTGCTGTAAATGGAAATGATTATTTGACAGTTACATGCCATTGGATAGATGAGAATTTTTTAATGCAAAAACATATTATTTCTTTTAAATATGATGAAGACCAAAGTTATACTGGTGCATTTATAAGTAATACTATCCATGAAGTTGCTATATTTTACAATCTTGCAGAAAAAGTTTTGTGTATGTCATTTGGTAATGCTTCTAACAACAATGTTTCTATTACAATAATAAAATTGCATCTACACCCACCACTTCTTAAAATATTTCATGTTGAGTGCGCATGTCATATTTATAATTTAATTGTGAAGAGTGGTCTTGAATTATTTAGAGATAAGATCACTTTAGTTAGAAGAGTTGTTGGTGTAATTCAAGGAAATAATAGAAGTGCTAGATTAAATTCATATAAGGAAAAATGTGTACAATATGGACTAAAGCCAAGACGCATGCCTAAAGAACTAGTTACTAGGTGGAATTATACTTATTTATTCTTAAGATGTTGTCATAAATATAGAATGCTTATAACCAAAGTTGTTAATTCTCGTTGTACCGATCCTAACCATTTGTTAACATCTAGAACTTGGGATGTCATTGAAGATGTTGAATTTTTTTTATGTGGCTACACTTGAGTTTTCTGGAGCTTATTATCCTACTATTGCAAATGGTTTAGTTCATATTGCTAAAATTTCTCTTTTACTCCATAATTTGAAGAAGAAAGAAGGATATACTTCTGTTGTTGAATCTATGCTAGATAAATTTAGAAAATATTTCTACCCAATTTCTCCTATTTACCTAATTGGTGTTGTTTTAAACCCTTCTATCAAAATATTTATATGGATATTGGACCAACTGAAACCCCTGCTATTGAAACTTGTATTTCTGATGTACACAAACATTTACAAACTTCATATAATTATTATGCTGACACTGTTGATGCTTCTGCTGCTGTAGATGCAAATATTCCTTCAAGTTCAGTTTCAACATCTGCATCCGGTGCTTTGGAGCATAATGATCGTGTTGAAGATTATTTGATTTGGTATACACTAGGAGAGTATAAACAAACCAGTAGCAGGAACATTGATGAACTCCAATTCTACTTGCAAAAGTCACTGGAGCCCCGCACAAAGGAATTTCTACAGCTGGGTTGGTGGAGGAGCAACTTAAATCAATTTCTTGTTCTTTCGGCCATGGCTCGAGACGTGCTAAATGTGCCGATTTCAACAGTCGCATCAGAGTGCATTTAGCCAAGCAAGGCAGCAACTAGAAGATACCCGTCATTCATTGGGCAGCAGCGCTTCAAAAATTCTAGTGTGCTTCAGAGATTGGATAAGATCAGAACGGCAAAATCAAGGGAGTGAAGAGGTAGATGAAGCGGAGGACCAAGAAATTGGAGATATAACGGTTTATGATTCCGATTCAAGCAATGTCGGAAATCAAGAACCTCATGTTGACATGGACGAACATACAAAAATAATGCAAAGCATGTGATGTACTATTTATTTTTTTATAATTGTTGTAAACTTTGAACTTGCAAGTTCAAAAATAAAAAAATCAAAATAGAACTTGCAAACTAATTTGAAGTATTATTTGTTATCCAATGAAAATATAAAACGAAAGCATTCGGAGTTTGATCCTTACATATTGCCTATTGGTCTTATTAAATAATTTTTTGTAGCCGCATACTTTCAAATTCAATTTTAAATTTTTTAAAATTCAAATATAAAACTTTAAAATTTAAAGTTTAATTCTAAACCTTAAAAGTTTGCAAATACTTAAATATCAATAATATTGAACAAGAAAAATAAAATATCTTAAGAAAAAGGTAACCCAACCCGATCGGGACCTGCTAAGCCCGAACCCGGTCTGGCCCACCAAAGCCCTAAAATCCCAGCCCGCTACCAGCTTGGTAGTCCAGCCCGGAACAATAACCAGACAGGCTATTTTTTTTGTGTCCAGCTCGGACCAGCCCGTCTGGTTAACACCTCTACTTTCAATTCCCATGACGCTCATCGTACCTATCATGCCGCTACGTGAGAGTACAAGAATTTATCGTAACCCCTGAACTACTATTAGAATAAACACTTCATTGGCTAGAAGCCTTTCACTCAGCTCATTTCAAAAGAACCAATGCGACACGCATTTGAATTCCCAAACCGTAAAAAATATAAACCGCAAGTCTTGATCTAAACAACCATGACTCTTCTGGAATCCATTTATACAACAAGGAAATTTGAATCAAATACCTCCCAAATAGATCAAGTTATGGTGGTTGTCAACCTCGCACGTACAACCACAAACCACAAGTATAACTTCACACGCTGGAGGAACTGATCATTGCCATAATCATGCTCATTCAACCATTACTAACCGGCCCAACTTCTTCAAATTTAGACTTGCCTTAGAAATAATATTCAAAAACATAACGAATTAAATCCGCACTCATATGGAGTGACCCGCATCACGAGACCACATCGTCTCAATACTCATGAACCATCTCCTACCCTCCTTATGCGCACAATAGCATCTCCAACTGGTATACCCATTCTGAAAGACCTTCCACGAATCCGAAGCTATTTCTTCCTTTCCTCCAATATTGTACTGCATACCTAATGATAACATAGAATACTCCAAGCCCCTTTCATAATCCACTACAAAAACTCAATTCTTAACCACAAAACAGACCTGAAATCCTTAGGCACTGCACTTTAATTCTTGAATCCACTAGGACTATTGTGAAGAGTCACCCACTCTGAACTGGTCCCGAATATAACCAAACTTCAACGCTCTGCTAGCACGTGAACACCCTTTTAAAAAAGAAACCAACTAAATTTCTTTTCTTACCCATCACATCCACAAGAAGCATAAACTCTGAGTCTTCCCAGAACTTGCACATGAATCGATCAGGAAAAATGTAACACACATTTATTAAGTTCTTTGCTCGAATTACCCCTGATTGTTTCTTTCCTTAGTCACATTTGATCTGCCAATGCACCAATCGGAAACCGCATAAGTAGACAACCACGTGATCCAATCGTGGACAGCAGGATCCCTTTCACGACCCAAAATTCTAACTCAGGTCGTGATGGCGCCCAACAACGGGGTTAGACAAGCCAACATAAATTTCACTAAGTGTTCCTTTTTATTTGATTAAATAATTCACCAAATTACTGAATTTAACAGGTTAAAATATGATATCGAAAGATAATAACCCAGTGGTAGATAAAATAGCCATGAAGAAGCATGAGATGATAGACGAGCATATATATATGTACAACCTAGAATCTCAAAATAACCACTACGTGTGTGCCAAGAACTAGTGTCACGGGAAATCTAGCTGAATATACAAGAGACAAAATATATGTATACAATCCCACAGTTTGAAATAAGTAGGCGGGAAGACAAACAAAAGAGGACTCCATGGCGTTGCAGAGGATCGTCAGGAGAAGTAGCTCACCGTGAAGTCAGGCCCGCTACAGTCAATATCTAGCTCCAGTATAATAACCAGAAGCACCCGCCTCAGAACATGTACAGTTAAGTACAGAAGTGCAGCATGAGTACATAAGTAAATATGTACCCAGTGAGTATCCCGTCTAATATCGAAGAAGTAGTGACGAGAGGTCGACTTGACACTCACTAAGGTCCAACAGTAATAATATAAGACAGGATATAACGAAAGGCAGTAGACATGTGAGGCAGTAAGCGACAGATACACATCAAGTACAGAAATCCAGGTAACTACTGAGAATAACAACAATGTACACTTTCCTTTCCCCCCAAATATCAGTCAAGTCAATATAATTGAAAACAGTACCAAATATCCAAGCGCACACAAGGGTAAGACAACCGGCCGGAGTCGTAAGGAAATAACTGATTGGACGTAAAGCTTCCCCCGTTCGCAAATCATACATGCGACTCGGGTGCTGACACATTTATACTGAATTACTATAAAGCTCCCCTCGATCGCGAATCATACCTGCGACTCGAGTGCTGACTCTTATACTGATTTATCATAAAGCTCCCCTCGATCGCGAATCATACCTGCGACTCGAGTGCTGACACATTTATACTGAATTACTATAAAGCTCCCCTCGATCGCGAATCATACCTGCGACTCGAGTGCTGACTCTTATACCGATTTATCATAAAGCTCCCCTCGATCGCGAATCATACCTGCGACTCGAGTGCTGACACATTATTACACCCCATATTTTCGTACGTGGGAGTACGCCATAAGTAAATTGATATAAGATCGTGAATGACATTTATTTTTGGATTATAAAGTATTTGTTACATCTCGCACTTTCGTACGTTAAGTTTTGTCTTTCAGTTAATCGACGTAGATTCAGGAATGAGATTATTTTGAGGTTAACATATGTATGCTATTTATAACAAACGACAAGTAAATGTCATGAAGGATAAAGGATACACAAATAAAAGAAAACGAGTTCTGTTGAAGGTGGCCGATTTGGGATAAAATACGGGCCGAGTTATAATACTCGATACTTATAGACTAGTACGATACAAGGTACCATATGATCGTGATAATATGTTATATAAAGTGTATTAAAAGTGAGTAGTATTTTAAGTAAGTTAGAGATAATTCTTAATTATGTGGGTAATTAATAATTATCTTTTTGTGGAAGATTAATTAAGATCTTGGAATAATCAAATATTTTGGATAACTTAGCCCCCAAAACGTGGCAGCCCCCCCATATTCCATTAGTGACTCTTAATTCAATTTGCAAGGTGTCAATAGGTATATACTTAGCAACTTATCTCATTTGGTTAAGAGATAAATGTAACCATAAACCACGAATCATTCCATTCGGTTCCTTTACAAGTTTAGGCATGCAGTGCAAGTTAGTTGTGTGTTCCTTGAGCTTTCTCAAAGTTGTGATGTGAAATCATTCCACATACAATACCACTAGCTATCCGTCCATGTACTCTCATATTGAGAAGCACTTCTTGTCCACCAACATTCTCAGATTGTATATGTCGATTCCAGTGCCTAATTTAACCACCAAAAAGTTGATCAAGTACAGTTTATAATTTTGACTAGTAAGACACATATGATTGAGAAGAAATTATAGGTTCACCAATACCTTTCTATTGGTAAGAGTTATGGTCTCGTCATATAAGGGAGTACAGTACAATCTTTCTCAAGAATATCGTAAGGATATTCGCCTACTTTGATCCGGCGTTACGTGTTTTTCGCAAAAGACATATGTTAGAGGGATTGTCCAGAGAACCGACTCAGGTATGTTAAGGCTAAGCCCTTCTTTCATTTTGGTATGATCTCGTCATTACACAAGTTTGATAACGAGGCATAAAGAAATATTCATATCCCGGAATTTACGTATATTTTTCTAGTCTCACAAGTTCAATATTCTCTTTATCGGGACTTCATATTCAATTGTGTATTTTCTTCTTCCAGTCAAGAGAGCAGAGAGTTTATATATACAATATTAAATTATTTTAATTACCATCGAGCTATAATCGATGGGCAGGCCCCTATTGGGCAACCTCTGATCAGATGGAAAGTTATATACCGAGCTTACTGTGGTCGAGCGCCTATGAGCGAGCCCAGTTGGTCGAGATACAAAGCCTAGTATGGCCGAGCGCCTATGAGCGAGCCTACTACGGCAGAGAAGTTATATATATATATATACCGAGCCTACTGTGTCCGAGCGCCTATGAGCGAGCCCAGTTGGTCGAGATAAAGAGCCTAGTATGGCCGAGCGCCTATGAGCGAGCCTACTACGGCAGAGCAGTTATATAGTTATATATATATATATATATATATATATATTTACCGAGCCTTATAGGGCCGGACAGCTATTTTACTTATTATATTTAGAGAATTGAGTCAGTATCAACACGTAAACATATCATCAGATTATCTTTGACTTCCAGCTACCTGTAGTTATTATATTATCAGTCCAGTTTCAGCTTTCAGTATACTGCCTTACATACTTGATACATTATTCGTACTAACGTCCCTTTTGCCTGGGGACGCTGCATTCATGCCTGCAGGTATAGACAACCAGTTTGATGAGCCCTCATAGTAGACAAGATTAGTATTCAGCGAAGAATAGGTAAGACTCCACCTCATCCGGAGTGCAGCCGAGTCTATAAGTCATCGTGTCAGAGTTTTTCTACAGAATTATGGGTAGGTCGGTACCCTGTCCCACTTTATGTCAGATAATCTTAGAGGCTTTGTAGACATAGGTTTATCATGTACAGTGTATCAGAGGCCTTGACGGCCCATATGTATTCATGTTTTATGAATGATGGTTCATTGATATAACATTTGCTCACTTACAATTGTACATTAAGAGTATTGGCCATGTTGGCCCATGATAGTTGCAAAAAAAAGAAAAAAAAAAGAATGATGAGTTACAGATTGGTTTGCTCGGGCCAGTCCGGCACCGGGTGCCAGCCACGCCTCCCTAGGTTTGGGGAGTGACAAAGTGGTATCAGAGCAGTTTTGTCCTAGGGAGTCTATAAGCCGTGTCTAGTAGAGTCTTGTTTATGGGTGTGTCGTGCACCACACTTATAAGCGGGAGGATACATGGCATTTAGGACTGTCACTCTTTCTTATTACTCTAGATTGTGTGGTAGAGCTCACTTATAAGAATTCAAATTCCTAACTTCTATTTTATTCGTAATAAGACGATACCCACATTCAGAAAGACGGTCGTTAAGAGATATAGCTGTGGAGGTGTGGAAATCAAATGAACTCAATTTTGCATTATGCTTATGATAAGTAAATGTGAGGTCATCGGCATACCGGACGTGTACTAAAAGGTGTAAGATTCTTGATAAGGAGTTTTAAGGCAAGAATACCTATCCACTCTTACGGTAAAAAGGAATAACAGAATCAGAATGTAGACACAAGCTTCAGCAAGTAAAAGAAGCAAGGTGAAGAAGGGTACGAGGTACCCAGTTAATAAATATTATCATTATTTACCATTGAGGAAGGGAGATATGAGCATTTTGAGTTACATTCAACAGTGACAGATGTACGTACAATCGACCACACCGATCTCCGTTATGCCCTATGAGAGCAAACATATATAGTTTAAGAGAAGGACAGGTTATCAGGATCCGGTTGGGGTTAGAGTAACCCAAAATATTGGATGGATTGGTAAAGTTAGTTGACATTTCCAAAGGATAATGCAAACGTGGTAATGGATCTCCTTATGAGACACCTAGATGGTGCACTCTAAAATAGTACAACTAGATATGAGTACTACAAAGATAGGTACTGGAAACCTGGAAAGGATAAATAATATCTTAGTATGACTCCTGTAACTAGTAGAGAAACAATGCTAGGCAACCCGAAGAGCCAGTGGATGGAACAAGGGGAGCTAAAAGAAAAAGAATTTCTTCTTCGAGTTTTCAGAATAAAGTGATAGACATAGATGTTAGCGGGGAATAAGAAAAGAGTTAGTGAAGCATTATAAGTAAGATGTGATACTTGGATGGCAACGGTAGAAAACAAAAGTGTAAATAATGACAGTATTACAGAATCTATAGTTAAGTAAAGGAAAAGACGAGAGGTGACAGGCCTTGAGACAACAAAAGAGTATAGGCCATAAAGTCGTATCCTCACTTCGAGAATTAAGTTCGTGACTCCAACGCAACTACCGAAAGGAAAAATTAGACCCTAGTATAATAGGAATCAGTATGGGATGGTGAACAAGATAAACTAAACGTGAATCAAGGACTAAGTGATTGGATAATACTCGGCATCATGAAAGTTTCATTTTTCATTCCAACGATAATAGAATATACAACAGAAGAAAATTCATGAGAAATTCAGAGAATGGTCATTCAGGAAGGCGCTTCCCTAAAGCAAGCAATGTAAGAAAAGTTAAGCTTAAGGTACTGTGTGTGCCAGTTACACTAAGTGCCACCCTCACGAGTAAGGAATTTCGTTATCCTTGGTACAAAAGGATTATCGAAAGGCGAGTAAGGGTCATCGGTAATGTGAGAAAATGCTAATGATGAAAAGGTAAAGCATCTATAGGTAGGTCAGCGTAGCTTCAACTCTTAGTACTTCCCTAAAGGGGGGAATATGGAGTAAGGTGGCATTAAATCAGAATTAAGTGGTTCTAGTAATTACGGAATAGTAAACGGAAAAAAAACATATGAATGAAAAAGGGATGAAATTGCACTTATTCAAAGCCTACAAATAAGCTATGATTGCAGAACATTATACAAACACTACGTCAAGGAAAGGAAGTAAGGGTCCCTGCCCCAGATGTTATTGATATATAAAGAGCCAGTGTGAGACGTAAGTTAAGACAAAGGAAATAACCCAAGAAAGATTACGCGGAATATTGATATGAGAATGGGCCAACGAATAGTTAGTAGTTGATTCAGGAAGAACCTAGTTATGGATAGACAGGTGGTTACAGACGAATCAGCATATCGTGCAAGGTAAACATAGTAAAACCCAGTATAGTGAATTCAATCCCGCAGTTATGACATTGTAATACTTGAGAAATATTCATATAGGAATCGGGGTAATTAAAGGTACCATATGAGTGTTACATAAGTAAAAGAGAGAGCCAATAGGACGATGGTTAAAATATCAAGTTCAGAAGCAACCCGGTAAGCACAAGGGCGTGGAGGTAAGTAACCACGGATAATTATAAGTGAGGAAGGACATCAAAATTTTTGTCGAGTATACGATCTAATAAGCTCATAACTTTACAAGAGTCAGAGGGTCCTCCCTTAATACTACTTTAATTAATATGTGATTTCTACTTGAATTCATACCCATAAACGGACAATTCCCCAATTTTCCTCAAGAACCCTAAGTACTACCCAATTCTTGATTTCAATGATTTAGTAGGGAGTTTAACTAGTAATTCATGTTTGAAACTAGAATAAGAGTAGAATTAACTTACCTCTTTAGTATCTAGGTCGTGGGATATTTTCTTTAAGCTTCCAAGTCTCTAATGGTGGTGGAAAAATGAAAGAAGGGGGTGAAATCCCGTATTTTAAAGAAAGTGCACTGCCCAGCTGCCCCTTAATCGCGATCGCGACAAGGGGCTCGCGATCGCGAAGTCCAATGGCCCAAGCCCCTGAGGCCCTTCTATGCGAACGCGGTAAGGGGCCCGCGATCGCGAAGTCTAGCCAGCTAGACCTCCACGAACGTGGTGGATATCGTGCGAACGCGAAGAGTAAACGGGCCTGGTCCCGTTCTACCACTATGCGAACGCGGAGACAAGGGGTGCGATCGCGAAGGTAAGGGATCCAACCCATCGCGAACGCGGGGAGGAGGGTGTGATCGCGAAGGTCAAGGACTCAACACATCGCGATCGCGGAGGGGACTAAGCGAATGCATAGAGCATTCAGCCGCCCAACCCCACTCCTTCTTCGCAAACGCGGCCCCCCTTCCGCGATCGCGAAGCAGGAAACCAGATAGAGAAATTTCTGGTTTCTTGAATTTAACTTCCGGGGGTCCAAAACTCACCTGAGCCCCTCGGGACCCCGTCCAAAGGCACTGACAAGTCTGTATTTATGATACGGACTCGCTCGAATTTCCGGAACGTGAAAAACAACAACAAAACTCAAAATTCGACCCTAAAACCAAATTGAATCAAACTCAAGAACTTCAAGTTCTTGATTTCTATAACGATGCGCCGGACCGACCTATACTACTCGGAATGACTTCAAATTTTTCAGGCAAGTCATGAATGACATAACAGAACTATTACCGGTTTCGGAATTTCATTCGGACCTCGATAACATAAAATCACGTCCCAAGCCAAATTTCAAACTTAAGGAAATCTTGATTTCCATATTGGGCGCCGAAAGGCTCCTGGGTCATCGAAAACTCGTTCCGAACATACGCCCAAGTACGAAATCATCATACGAAGCTAATGAAACTGTTGGAACTCAATTTTGAGGTCATTTGCTAAAAATGTTGACCGAAGTCAAACTTGGCCAAAAAGGCCAACCTTAAGGAACCAAGTGTTCCTATAGCACTCTAAACACTTTCAAAACCCGAACCACCCGTCCCTGCAAGTCATAAATCACGCAAGAGATGCTATGGGAAGTCTCATTCAGGGGAACATGGTCTTAATATGTGAAACGACCGGTCGGGTCGTTACATTCTCCCCCTCTTAAGCAAATGTTCGTCCTCGAACGGTCTAGAATCGTACCTGAAATGCTGAAAAGATGTGGATATCTGCTCCGCATGTCCTCCTCGGACTACCAAGTCGCCTCCTCAACTGGTTGGCCCCTCCATTGGACCTTTATTGCGAAAACTCTCTTGGACCTCAACTGGCTGTCCTGCCTATCAATAATAGCAACTGGATCCTCCTTGCAGCCCAACTTCTCATCCAACTGAATAGTGCTAAAATCGACCACGTGAGAGAAGTCGGCGTGATATCTCCAGAGCATGGATACATGAAAGACCGGATGAACTCCTAATAAACTAGGAGGTAAAGCAAGCTCATAAGCAACCTCTCCGACTCGCCTCAATATCTCGAAAGGACCTATAAATCTTGGGCTCAACTTGCCCTTCTTCCCGAATCTCATAATGCCTTTCATCGGCGAAACTTTCAACAGAACTTTATCTCCCTCCATAAATGCTACATCATGCGCCCTCTCATCCGCGTAACTCTTCTGTCTGGACTGTGTTGTGTGGAGCCTCTCCTGAATTAACTTCACCCTCTCCAAAGCATGTCTCACCAGATCCATGCCATATAACTTAGCCTCGCCAGGCTCAAACCACCCGATGGGGGAACGACACCGCCGACCATACAAGGCCTCAAATGAAGCCATCTCGATGCTGGACTGATAACTATTATTGTATGCAAACTCAGCAAAAGGCAAGAACTGGTCCTACTGACCTCCAAAATCAATCACACAAGCCCTGAGCATGTCCTCCAATATCTGAACTGTATGCTCCGACTGGCCATCAGTCTGAGGGTGAAATGCTGAGCTGAGATCTATCTGAGTGCCCATATCAGTGTGTAATGCTATTCAGAAGTGCGAGGTGAACTGAGGACCTCAGTCTGTTATAATGGACACCGGCACACCGTGCAACTAGACTATATCCCGAATGTAGATTTGGGCTAGCCTCTCAGAGGTATAAGTAGTAGCCACAAGAACGAAATGCGCCGATTTGGTCAAACTATCCACAATGACCCAAACCTCGTCAACCTTCTGCAAGGTCCGAGGCAACCTAACCACGAAGTCCATAGTGATGCGCTCCCACTTTCACTCAGGAATGGGCATCTGCTGAAGTAGGCCTCCTGGCCTCTGGTGCTCATACTTCACCTGCTGGCAATTAAGACACCTAGCCATATACTGCACAATGTCTTTCTTCATCCGCCTCCACCAGAAATGCTGCTTCAAATCACGGTACATCTTTGTCACACCCGTATGAACAGAATACCGAGAACTGTGTGCCTCTGCTAGAATCCTCTCCCTCAGACCATCAGTATTAGGAACACACAAATAGCCCTGGAGCCTCAAAACACCATCCTCACCCAAAGTAACCTCCTTGGACCTACCTTGGACCAACCTTGGACCACTGACTCCCGAAGCTCTGCTAAGCATGGATCATCAAACTATCGAGCCTTAATCTCTCCTAATAACGAAGACTGAGCCACCACATGTGCAAGAACTCGATGAGGCTCAGAAAGGTCTAACCTAACTAGGTGATTAGCCAAGGATCGAATGTCCCAGGCTAGAGGTCTCTCCCCTGCTGCAACGAAGGCCAATCTACCCATACTCACTGCCTTTCTGCTCAAGGCGTCTGCTACTACATTTGCCTTGCCCGGATGATAGAGAATGGTGATATCATAGTCCTTCAACAACTCAAGCCACCTACGCTGCCTCAAATTACGATCCCTCAGCTTGAATAAGTGCTACAAACTGCGGTGGTCAGTATAAACCTCACAGGACACACCATACAAGTAGTGCCTCCAAATCTTCAAAGCATGAACAATCGCCGCCAACTCTAAGTCGTGCACAGGGTAATTCGTCTCATGAACCTTTAGCTGACGTGAAGCATAAGCAATAACTCTCCCATCCTGCATCAACACACATCCCAACCCGATGCGTGAAGCGTCGCAATACACAGTATACATCCCAGAACCGGAAGGCAGTGTCAGAACTGGTGCTGAGGTCAATGCTGACTTGAGCTTCTGAAAGCTCGCCTCACACTCTTCGGACCATCGAAACGGGGCATTCTTCTGAGTCAATCTAGTTAATGGAGCTGCAATAGAAGAGAATCCCTCCATAAATCGGCGATAATAGCCTGCTAGACCCAAAAATCTCCTATTCTCTGTAGCTGAAGTAGGACGCAACCAACTCTGAACTGCCTCAATCTTCTATAGATCAACCTTGATACCTTCTCCGGACACTACATGCCCCAAGAATGTCATGGAATCTAACCAGAACTCACACTTGGAGAACTTAGCATATAGCTTCTATTCCCGTAAGGTCTGAAGCACAACTCTCAAATGCTGCTCGTGCTCACCCAGGCTCCGTGAGTAAATCAGGATGTCATCAATGAAGACAATGACAAATGAATCAATATACGGCTTGAATACCCTATTCATCAAGTCCATGAATGCTGCTAGGGCATTAGTCAAACCAAAGGACATCACCAAGAACTCATAATGGCCATATCTGGTACGAAATGCAATCTTCAGAACATCTGAAGCCCGAATCTTCAATTGATGATAACCCGATCTCAAATCAATCTTGGAAAACACACGAGCACCCTGCAACTGGTCAAACAAATCATCAATGCCCGGCAGAGGATACTTATTCTTAATAGTAACCTTATTCAATTGGCGGTAATCAATACACATCCGCATAGACCCATCCTTCTTCTTCACAAATAGAATTGGAGCACCCCACGACGATACACTCGGCCTGATGAACCCTTTAGCCAACAACTCCTCAAGTTTCTCCTTCAACTCCTTCATCTCCTTAGGAGCCATACGATACGGGGGAATGGAAATAAGCTGAGTATCTGGAGCTAAATCAATACAGAAATCAATGTCTCGATCTGGAGGCATGCCGGGAAGGTCTGAAGGAAACACATCTGCAAACTCTCGAACCACTGGCACTGAATCAATAGTCGGAGACCCGACAGTGGTGTCCCGCACATAAGTAAGGTAATCCAAACACCCCTTCTCGACCATATGCCGAGCCTTCACGAAAGAAATGACCCGGCTGGATTCATTAACTGAAGAACCTCTCCACTCCAACCTAGGTGACTCAGGCATGGCTAAAGTAATTGTCTTGGCATGGCAATCCAACACAGCACGATGAGAAGATAGCCAGTCCATGCCTAGAATAACCTCGAAATCAACCATGTCGAGCAATAAAAGGTCCACTTTGGTCTCGAACCCACAGAAGGTAATCACACAAGACTGATAGACCCGGTCTACCACCACGGAATCACCCACATGAGTGGACACATATATGGGAGAATCCAAGGACTCACAAGGAACATCCAGAAAATGAGCAAATAGCACTGAAACATATGAATATGTGGACTCTGGATCAAATAGTACTGAATCCTCTCTACCACATACTCAGATAATACCTGTGATCACGGCGTCTAAGGCCACTGCATCTGATCTGGCCGGAATGGCATAAAATCTGGTTGTAGCACCTGAAGATTGAGCTCCCCCAAAGTGAACAAGGGCTGGTTGACCCCCTCCTGACTGGCCTCCCTCTCTAGGATGACCCCTGCCGACCTGCCCTCCACTCCTAGGTGGCTGGACTGCTGGTGCTGAACTCATAGGCTGGTAACCCTGCTGCACTGTCTTGCCCCGAAACTTGGGACAATCCCTCTTCACATGGCCTAAATCCCCGCACTCATAGCATCTCACATGTGGCATATCCTTCTGTCCCGAAGAAGAAGAGTCCCGAATGGCCGGAGTGCGGTGTGAACCCTCTGGCATAGCACTGAAATAAGAACAAGAGGATCTCTAGAGACTGGAGTAACCACTGGGTGAACTCTGGATGGCTAGAGGACGGTAGGAGCGCTCTGGCATGGCACTGAACTGAGGCCTCACTGGAACACCTCGAGAAGTGGTGGAGGTGCTGAGTATGAAGGCCTGTTGGGTTGAACACCCCCAAACTGACCTCTGCTCCTAGCTGGGGCATCCCTGAAATCACCGGAGAACCTATCCCTCTTGTCCTGCTGACCCGGCTCCCTACTCCGCAACCGATAACCCTCGATCCTGCGAGAAATCTCTACCACGAGCTGATATGGAGTACCCATCTCCACCTCTCTGGCCACGGTGGCTCTAATACCTAGATATAACCCATCCACGAACCTCCACACTCTCTCGGCATCTGTAGGCCGTATCATAAGTGCATGGCGTGACATCTTTGAAAATATGGACTCATAATCCGTCACTGACATCTGCCCCTACTCTAGCTACTCAAACTGACGCCGCAGCTCTTCCCTCTCAGAGGGTGGGATATATCTGTCTAAGAACATCTGTATGAACTGCTCCCAAGTGACAGAAGGAGAATTGTTGGCCTGATGAGTATATAGGACTGCCACCACCTGCGAGCTCTGCCCTCTAACTGAAATGTAGTGAAGTCGACTCCATGGGACTCCAAAATCCTCATGTTGTGCAGTGTGTCCCTGCACCTATTGATGAGGTCCTGGGAGTCCTCACCCCGCTCACCCCCGAAGACTGGAGGGCGCAACCGAGTCCATCTATCCATCATCTTCTGTTGATCTCCCTCTGCAACTGGTCTGGGCTCTGGTGCTGCTACTACAGGCTGGACCCCACCCACAGGCGATGTACCCAGGGTATGATGTGCTGCTGCTGCCTATCCTGCGGCTTGGGCGGTAGAGGTCTGAACTCCTGTGAAGTGGCAGGATCTGCTGGAAATAAACCAGCATGGGACATGGTGTCCATGAATCTCATCATATAGCCCATGACCTCCTGGAAGCCCGGCGCCGTCATAAAGTCCACTGGGGCAGGCGCTACTAGAGGTACCTCATCTTGCTCCTCTATGATAGGGTCCTCTGGTGGTGCGACTGGTATAGCTCTGGGACGCCCTCGTCCCCTACCTCGGGCAGGTTCCCTACCCCTGCCTCTACCACGACCTCGAGCGGCGGGGGTAGAGGCATCTCCTCGATCAGGAACATCGGATGCACGCGTCCTCACCATCTGTGAGAGAATAGAAGAACAAGTTTGAGTACATCATCGATTGCACGATAGAATATGAACAAAAAGTGGTTTACTAACACCCTATAGCCTCCTGAAGATAAGTACAGACATCTTCGTACTGGTTTCCTAACACCCTATAGCCTTCTGAAGATAAGTACAGACGTCTTCTTATCGATCCGCAAGACTCTACTGGGCCTGCCCCTGACTCGTGAGACTTACGTGAACCTAGAGCTCTGATACCACGTTGTCACGACCCAAAATCCTAACTCAAGTCATGATGGCGCCCAACAACGGGGTTAGGCAAGCCAACATAAATTTCACTAAGTGTTCCTTTTTATTTGATTAAATAGTTCACCAAATTACTGAATTTAACAGGTTAAAACATGATATCGAAAGATAATAACCCAGTGGTAGATAAAATAGCCATGAATAAGCGTGAGATGATATACGAGCATATATATATGTACATCCCAAAATCTCAAAATAACCACTACGTGTGTGCTAGGAACTATTGTCACGAGTGTCACGGGCAATCTAGCTGAATATACAAGAGACAAAATATATATATATATATATATACAATCCCACAGTCTGAAATAAGTAGACGGGAAGATAAACAAAAGAAGACTCCATGGCGCTGCAGAGGATCGTCAAGAGAAGCAGCTCACCATGAAGTCAGGCCCGCTACAGTCAATATCTAGCTCCGGTTTGATAACCAAAAGCACCTGCCTCAGAACCTGTACAGTTAAGTACAGAAGTGCAGCATGAATACATAAGTAAATATGTACCCAGTGAGTATCCCGTCTAATCTCGAAGAAGTAGTGACGAGAGGTCAACTCGACACTCAATAAGGTCCAACAGTAATAATATAAGACAAGATATAACGAAAGGCAGTAGACATGTGAGGCAGTAAGCGGCAGATACACATCAAGTACAGAAATCCAGGTAACTACTGAGAATAACAACAATGTACACTTTCCTTTTCTCCCAAATATCAGTCTAGTCAATATCAATGAAAACAGTACCAAATAGCCAAGCGCACACAAGGGTAAGACAACCGGCCGGAGTCGTAAGGAAATAGCTGATTGGACATAAAGCTTCCCCCGTTCGCGAATCATACTTGCGACTCGGGTGCTGACATATTTATACTGAATTACTATAAAGCTCCTCTCGATCGCGAATCATGCCTAAAACTCGAGTGCTGACTCTTATACCGATTTATCATAAAGCTCCCCTCGATCGCGAATCATACATGCGACTCGAGTGCTGACACATTTATACTGAATTACTATAAAGCTCCCCTCGATCGTGAATCATACCTGCGACTCGAGTGCTGACTCTTATACATACACACACACACACACACACACACACACACACACACACATATATATATATATATATCGAATTTATCAATAAGATCAATAGGGCTATACTTGCAACAAGGATTGATCGATTGGGAATTTAATTGCAACTTTCCACATTTTCATACTATTTTAAAAGTAATCTGCAACTCAAAATACAACCAAAGATACATATAAATCACGTAGAGACATACTTGTGAGCCCTAAAGCTACCCGACATAGCCTAATAGTTGCTACGTACGGACTCTCGTCACTTTGTACGCACGTAGCCCCCGAAAACATTACACACAGCATATAGAACATCTATGGGGACAATTCCCTCTTACAAGGTTAGAAAGGAGACTCACCTCATGTCGAATCTATCTCTCGGACCAAGGATGCGCCCGGAACTCTGAACTCTACACCCGAGGACTCGCAACTAGCCAAACATGGTACAATCATATCAATTTATGCTCGAAGGAGGGAAATTATCCTATTTATTCAATAATTCAACATTCTTGAAGAACTCCCAAATTTCAACCCCAGGCCCGCACGCTCGGATTCCAAAAATTCTTGAAGGAATCGCTCACCCATAGCCTAAGGATCATTAATATGTTATTCCAAGTCTCTAATGGTGGTGGAAAAATGAAAGAAGGGGGTGAAATCCCGTATTTTAAAGAAAGTGCACTGCCCAGCTGCCCCTTCATCGCGATCACGACAAGGGGCCTGCGATCGCGAAGGCTATTCAGCTAAACCTTTGCGAACGCGGTGGATATCGTGCGAACGCGATGAGTAAACGGTCCTGGTCCCATCCTACCACTATGAGAACGCGGAGACAAGGGGTGCGATCGCGAAGGTCAGGGATCCACCCAATGCGAATGCGGGGAGGAGGGTGCGATCGCGAAGGTCAAGGACTCAACACATCGCAATTGCGGAGGGGTTCACGAACGCATAGAGCATTCAACCGCCCATTCCCACTCCTTCTTCGCGAACGCGGCCCCCCTTCCACAATCGCGAAGAAGGAAACCAGATAGAGAAATTTCTGGTCTCTTGAATTTAGCTTCCGGGGGTCCAAAACTCACCCGAGCCCCTCGGGACCCCGTCCAAAGGCACTAGTAAGTCTGTATTCATGATACAGACTTGCTCGAGTTTCCGGAACGTGAAAAACAACAACAAACACAAAATTCGACCCCAAAACCAAATTGGATCAAACTCAAGAACTTCAAGTTCTTGATTTCTATAACGATGCGCCGGACCGACCTATACTACTCAGAATGACTTCAAATTTTGCAGGCAAGTCATGAATGACATAACAGAACTATTCCCGGTCTCAAAATTTTGTTCGGACCTCGATAACATAAAATCACGCCCCAAGCCAAATTTCAAACTTAAGGAAATCCTGATTTCCATATTGGGCGCCGAAATGCTCTCGGGTCATCGAAAACCCGTTCCGAACATACGCCCAAGTCCAAAATCATCATACAAAGATACTAAAACTGTCGGAACTCAATTCCGAGGTCGTTTGCTAAAAATGTTGACCGAAGTCAAACTTGGCCAAAAAGGCCAACCTTAAGGAACCAAGTGTTTCTATAGCACTCTAAAAACTTTCAAAACCCGATCCACCCGTCCCCGCAAGTCATAAATCACAGGAAGATGCTATGGGAAGTATCATTCAGGGGAACGGGACCCTAATACATGAAACGATCGGTCGGGTCGTTACACTCCCCCACTTAGATTTATGTTACAATCACACAAATGTAGAGCCCATAAGATCCCCCCTTCTCAATTTACCATGATCTCGCACCGTCAAAACGCGAAATTTATCAAAATATTTTGTTAATACTCTCATGAACATATTGAATTTATCATCCATAATCGCATACTCGACCTTCTGCTTTGGAGTAAGTAGAACTCTTCGTAGAAACTTCAATAAAATCACTCAACCGCTGACCTGTCCACAGGAGATACCCCACCCTTGGACTTTCATACCGATATCTCCCAACAACACTGCAGTAGGTACATCTACCATGAAATCAGTAAACCTTCTTGTGCTCGTGCTCATCCACCAGTTGTATAAGTCTGTTAAATCTCCGTTGAAAACAACTGAAAAATCGACTATACATTTCAAACTCGAAGTCATGTTGCATCCCAATGATAATCAAGTTTTCAAGCCCATTTTCTCTTTTTGTGCTTTAATACCTTTTCAAGTTCCTCGTCTCTCTTCCAAACTTACTTTTTGAGCTATTTATTTCACGAGAATGTTAAGGAAAGCTCGGGTGCCAAGAGAGGGTCGCGAACAAATGGGTAAAGTCTTGTAACATGGTTATCAAATGAGAAAGTCTAGAGGCTCAAAGGGGTTGAATAGGGATAATGACATTGGTTGACAATAGAAAACTCAAACGGGCCAAGGAGAGCCTACAATCACTTCTCAAACCAAGCAAAACTTAGGATTTCACCTTGAAACACATTCGGGAAAGTTCTAGACCATTCACATGGATACTTGGGCTATCAACAATTCATATCACCCCTCACACAACGGGATTGTTATAGAGGACAGAGTCGAGGGACCACAGCGACCACGTTCAAGGTTAATAAGATCACTATGGTTCAATTAAACCACTCGATGATTACCAAAGTAAACATAAAAAGAATCTACTAAATCAAACAAAGAAGCTACTAAGTCAAACAAAGAACTAATAAAGGAACAAAAAAGAAGCTAATAAGAAAAAACTACTGTAGATAGAATGAATATACATAATGAGAGACAGAGAGAGAATATATACATAATTAGAAAGAGCAAATAATATCAAGTTATTATAGACCAATTTTCTTAGAATGTATCAAATATAATCAATAAACTCCACACCGAATAAAGATAATCAATGTCCCCAATGCTTAACAAAATAAGAGTAAATGAGGGGAAAGCGTGAAGAAAACTCCCTATGGCTCCTTGGACATCTCTGTGTCCCCAACAATGTCACCGCCCGCAGGCTCATCCAACTGAATCTCATCATCCTCAACTCTAGGTGTGGCTGAGTTGGTGAACATATGACACACTGCCTCGGCAGTGTCTGCAACAAGGTCTGGCTCCTCAGACTGGGCAGTTTGTGCCACCGTTGCTATTTGTGCTGTAGGATCTGGGACTAAATGGTGTGGATCAATTAGCATGTCAAAGGGGAGATCTATGGTTGTAGCAACCTGGTCACCTGTCTACAGAGCTTGTCCACTGACTTATTGCTGGCCTGGTACTTTCTCATCTTCTTTTCCCAGCTCTTCGATCACTGACCCGTGCTGTAGTGTTCTGGTTCTCTAGGAGCTTCTTCAATGTCTCTTTCTATGTCAGAGGAAACAGAGGTGCATGAACAAAAGACTATGCAACAACAGTACTGGATAAGTCAGATAGCTTTGCAGTGGCTGTCTGAAACAAGTTGTTAAGGCTCGCCAATGTTAGGGAAACTCATAGCGCAGAGAGTGAGGCACTAGGCATGGGCACCAGCTTCAAAGCCGAGGTGGGAGTTGTGGTAGGAACTGCAGTAGAGGTTGTGGATGATGGCAGTGGCTAGATGCGGCACTGGAGGAAGGCTCGGTTGAAGTGGATGGAACATCAACTGCCTCAGCAGCTACCGTAGCTGGTTCATCAGACTGGCCCGCGGTGGTAGGAGGCTGAACTTTATTCTTCAGATTATTCGCATACATTAGTGAATACCTAGTAAAAGGCTTCTTCGGCCTCACCTTTGTGTCATAATCCCTCGGCTCTACCCTCGCGTCCGTGTGAGCATCTAATTTTTGTCCCACATGGAAATTACTCCTAAAAAGTAACCAAAAAATAATTTTAGTAAATAATTAGCCTAGCCACACAAGAAATGGAATTTAAATTAAAATTTGAGTTAGAGTGGCTAATATTGCAAAAGATTAAAGAAGGAAAAGGAAGAGGTTAGTTTTTGTTGAAACTAGGCTAAAAGCACAATTGTTCATGTGGCCTAATTGCCAATTCTCACCCCAAAATCCGCCAGCCCATTTCCCTAACCTACCCATCGGCCCAATATCCCCTAATCTCTAAAATATACCCTAATTCCCTCTATATATAAAGAGGACCTAAGACTAAATCCCTACACCTTGAGCCGTTTTCACCCTTTCCTAGACACCCAAAGAAGGACGACAACTATCACCTTTGAATCTTAGAAGGGAGCCAGCCGAGGCAACAAGCAAAAACATAGAAAGGAGCCTCATTCTTATTCAAAATAGCAACAGAACGAACAAAAAGCAGCTGCTAAGGAAAATTGCAGCAGCATCGAGAGAAAAGAGAAGCTGCGCACAACAACCCTTTCTTTCCCGGAAAACGCAGAAACTTCCACCATTCTATAACATGTAAAGCTCCAGGTTCTTCTGCTCGAAATCAACCGCAATAACCAGTAAAAGCAGCCACAATAGCTTGTTTTCAGTTTGTTTGTCGCCAAGTTTCCGGCGAGGTAGAGGTCCGTTGAGTTCCGGTGAGGTTCACGTTCGTCCGAAGCCGGTTCCGTCGTGGTCGTTGGGTAGAGTTCCGGCCAAACATTTTGTTTTCCTTCAAATTTGGCTGGCATTTTCTGTCACGACCAAAAATCCAAACTCAGGTCGTGATGGCGCCCAACAACGGGGTCAGGCAAGCCAACACTCTATTACTAAGGTTTCCTTCTTATTGATTAAACACCTAAACATACACCAAGTTTTAAAGCTAAAAACATTAACCGAAAAGGGTAATTAACCAGTTTGTATCCAAAAGCATTCATAATTAGGCGTGAGCCTATATATATATATATATATATATATATATATATATATATATATATATATATATATATATAGTCCTGTAATCCATGATAACTACCACGTGTGCGCCAGGAACTAGTGTCACAAGTCCTACGGGCATACTAACAGAATGTACAAAAGATATAATATACAGTCCCACTGTCTGAAAGAAATAGACGGGAAATAAGCAAAATAAACTCCATGGTGTTGTCGAGGATCGTCAGGAGAAGCAGCTCACCGTGAAGTCAGGTCCACTATAATCAGAATCTAGCTCCGGTCTGATAACCAGATGCACCAGCCTCAGAACTTGTACAATTAAGTACAGAAGGATAGCATGAGTACATAAATAAATATGTACCTAGTGAGTATCCCGTCTAATCTCGAAGAAGTAGTGACGAGAGGTTGACTTGACACTCACTAAGGTCCAACCATATAATATAACAGAATATGATGAAAGCGGTAGGCATGTAAAGGTAGTGAAGCAGCAAATATATAGGGCACAAAAATCCAAGTAAATGCTGGAAGTAAATAAACAATTTCTACTTCATTTTCCCGCAAATATCTGACAAATCAATATCCACGAAATCAATAACAACTTATCATGCGCATACGGAATAAGGACAACTGGCCTAAGCCATAAAATAATCATATATGTGCACTGCCGAGGGTCGAATGGCCCGAACCATAAGTGCATCTTGCCATAATCATATTTGTGCACTGCCGAGGGTCGAATGACACGAACCATAAGTTCATCTTGCCATAATCATATATGTGCACTGCTGAGGGTCGAACGGCCCGAACCATAAGTACATCTTTCAATCGACCGGGGCGTACAGCCCACTCCCATGAGAGTGGGGGAAATCACACTCCGCTCGCGGAATGTAAATTGCGAAGAGGTCACATGCACACACAATAATCCTTAAAATTTACTTTCCATAAACAAATTCCTTCCAATTATCCAATTCCATAAATCTCTGGGAAACAATACTACATATAACATGAGTTCATAACATATAATTCATTACAAGGAAGAATATAAGGCATGATGTGGGCCTAACTACCCGGACATAACAATAATAGCCGCTACGTACGGACTCTCATCACTTTGTATGTACGTAGCCCCCACAAACATCAACACATGGCATTTAGATTACCTATGGGGACAATTCCCTCTTACAAGGTTAGAAAGGAGACTCACCTCGTGTCGAATCTACTCCCCGGGTCAAGAATGCGCCCGAAACTCCGAATTCGTCTCCCAAGGACTCGAAACTAATCAAATGTTACGTAAATACATCAAATTATACTCAAAGCATGGAATTCTCCTACTCATTTAGTCAATTCATCATTCTTGAAGAAATCCCAAAATTAACCCCCGGGACCGCACGCTCGGATTCTGAAAATTCTCAAAGGAAACACTCACCCATAACCTAAGGATCATTAATATATGATTTTTGTATGATTTCATAGCCAAATTCACGGGTAATTCCCTAAATTCTTGAAAGCCCTAGGTTACTACCCAATTTCTTGATTTTCACTAATTAGGTAGTTAATTTAACTAGTAATTCAAGTATTAAACTAACACTAGGGTAGAATTTACTTACCTCTTCGGTAGCTAGGTCGTGGGGCAGTTTTCCCAAGCTCTCAAGGCCTCTAATGGTGGAAGAAATGGAGAAAAATGAACATTTCCCGTGTTTTAAAAGAACACACTACCTACAGTGGTTCCGCACCTGCGACTCAAAGACCGCACCTGCGAGAAGAGTCTCGCACCTACGGAAGTGGACAAGAGGAGCTGGGATCGCACCTGCGGTCAGGAGTCCGCACCTGCGGGAAAAGGCCCGCACCTGTGAGAAATGGGCAGCCCACCTGGGGGTCTCACCTGTGAGGCTGGGACCGCAGGAGCGGTCTCGCACCTGCGACTTGGCAACCGCACCTGCGGTCACACTAGATCAGGTGCACCAGCAACTACTTCAGCTGGTTTTTGGCCTCGTTTGGTGCCCGAGAGGCACCTGGGCCCACCCGAGCCCCCGTCAATTATACCAACAAGTCCCAAATCATAATACGGACTCGCTCGAGCCTTCGGAACACTCAAAACAATGCTAAAACTCAAAATCACCCTCAAAACACCTAAAGATCAAACTTAAGAACTTCAAGTTCTTGAATTCGGTATCAATGCGCCGAACCGACCTATACTACTCGGAATGACACCAAATTATGCGAGCAAGTCATCAATGACTTAAAGGAACTATTCCCGATCTTGGAATTCCATTCGGACCTCAAAAACACAAAAACACATTCCAAACCAAATTTCAAACTTAAGGAAACTCTTATTTCGATATTTGGCGCCGAAACTCTCTCGGGTCATCCAAAACCCATTCCGAACATACGCCCAAGTCCTAAATCATCATACGAAGCTACCGAAACTGTCGAAACTCGATTCCGAGGTCGTTTACTCAAAATGTTGACCGAAGTCAAACTTGGCCAAAAAGGTCAACCTTAAGGAACTAAGTGTTCCAATACCACTCTAAACACTTCCGAATCCCGAACCACCCGTCCCCAAAAGTCTTAAGTCACAATAAGCCGCTATGGGAAGTTTCATTTAGGAGAACGGGATCCGCTAACGCAAAACGACTGGTCGGATCGTTACATTTTCATTGTAATCCAACATTAAAGATTGTTGTTGACATAAAAGGAAATTGTTTGCGCTAAGGTTCATTTCTCTGCATATTTTGTTTTAGATTCTAAACTAGTTGATGAATACTCTATTCTATGTTCCAAACGAAACCTGCTTATATGTCTTTGGTATGGTGTGATTTATTGAGTTATTAGTTCTCCTGTTTACATCATGGATAAATAGATGCTTATAGAATTTGCTTCAACTACTAATATTAATTGATTATTGACCTATGACGTGAATAGGTTGTTAGTTAATTTGATTTTTTAGAAGTTGAATAAGTTATGATTTATAATTGATTTGGGATTATTGTAGATGCAAATGTTTCAATAAAGTGGTTTAGGAGCTGTAATCTTTATATAGGCACGCTATAATAAAATATCATGGCTATGAGTACACGTTCGCGTGGCATAATTATGGGCTCCAAATTAAGACCAAGGTACGCGTTCACGCGACTTTTGCCAAGTTTTTCTTAAATAATTAAGCGTGACAAATTGTGTACACGTACGCGTGACATGATTTAAGTGCCGATTTTCAAAAGAAAATCAAGGTACACGTTCGCGTGACTTTGGCCAAATAATTTTAATATTAATTATGTACACGTATGCGTGATATAATTTTTAGCGCATTAAAAATATGAGTACACATATGCATGACTCGTTTCAGATAATATCACCACTACGAATAGAGTAATTAGAAGCGGTAAAAGGTAAAACGTACATAGGTTTAAAATAAGTAATTAAACAATTAAAGCCAAGTATAAATTGCTAAGCGACCGTGCTAAAACCACGGAACTTGGGAATGCCTAACACCTTCTCCCGGATTAACAGAATTCCTTACCCGATTTTTCTGGTTTCGCGGACTTTAAAACAGAGTCAAATTTCCTCGATTTGGAATTTTAAAATGAATGGTGACTCGGAACACCGTAAATAAATAATTCCGAGTGGCGATTCTTAAGATTAATAAATAATCCCAAATTCGATTATGTCACTTAAATTGGAAAAACTCACACATTCCCCCTTTCGGGATAAAGGAGGTGTGACATCTCTGACGACTCTGCTGGGGATCGAACCCAGAATCTCTGGTTCAAGGTTCAAGAATCGAGCTTGTTAATGTGATTTTACTTGGCTTTATTAATTGCTGACATTACTTTATTTTGTGGGCCTAATGTGCTAATTGCCACTCATTTACTGCTTTGATATTATTTGAATTGTATTTAAACTGCCTTCTTACGCCTCCCTTCTGAGTCTTATAAAAAATGGTGCACACGTTCGCGTGACCCGCTTTTCTGTTAGAGGTCGTACCAAATAAGAACGAGGATGGATCAGCCACTAGGCTGGGTAGACTTTCGTGCTCCCGGTACGTCGCTCCCACCTCGGCTCGAGTTGTCCGCTAGGGTAAGCTAGGTCTAAAACACATCCCTAGGTTTAAACCTAGAATAACAAAACCTCATGCCGAATCCCTAGTAGGAACGATTATTTGCATCACGTGCATTTGACATAGGGGACTCAACACTGGGGTTGGGTCCGTCTAGGACAAGTGTACCCGAAATGGAAGACTATCCTGATGCATCTTACCTGCTACGTGTGTATTTATTTGTTTCAGCTTGTGTAATGGCTGGCTAAAGCAGTGAAAAAAATAGAAAAACTAAGAGTGAGGTAGAACAGAAAATTCACCCTGTTTTTAAAGTCCCTGTATTTGAAAATGCCTCGAAACTCTGCCAAAATTTTATTTTTTTAAAAAAAGAAATGTATTCCAAAAAAAAAGAATGAAAATGAGTCAATATCATATTTTTCTAATTATGTCAAACCTAACAGAACTATGCGGATCTGATTCTCACCGGATGTGAGATACGTAGGCAAACCTCATCAGTTTCGGCCCCCAATTCTTTTTTTAAAAATCCAAAATTATTTTCCTTTATTCCCTTTTTTGGAAATCTTTCTTTAGAAAATTTCAAATAAAATTTTTTTAACCAAAAATATTTTTTTTAGAAGTCTTTCATTCGAAAAAACAAGACAAATCAAATCAGAATCCTAAAAATATTTTCTGCATTTTTATTGTTCAAAATCTTCAAAATAAAAATCCAAAAAAATTAATAATTTCCTTTACTTCCTTTTTAGAAAGTATTTCTATTAAACCCCAATTTTCATAAATCCAAAAAAAATTCCCTTTAATCCCATCTTTAGAAGTCTTTCTTTAGAAAATCCCAAATAATAAAAATTTAAAACAAAAAATATTTTCTTTCATTATAGAAGTCTTTCGTTCGAAAAGAAAATCAAATCAAAATTCAGAAAAAAATTCTACATTTTTTTAGAAGTCTTTTTCCCAAAAATTCAAAAACAAAATCATAAATCCAAAAAAATATTTTCATTCTTCTTTAGAAGTATTTCTTTCAAAAAGTTTTGAAAACAAAATCAATAAAAAAAAAAATCAAAAATATTTTATTTTTCTTTTAGAAGTATTTCTTTCATAAATTTAAAATAAAAGTCCAAAAATATTTATTTTCTTCTTTAGAAGTTTTTCTTTCAAAATTCGAAGAAAAAAAAAGCGAAATTCCAAAAAATATTTATTTTCTTTCTTCTTTTGAAGTCTTTCTTTTCAAATATTCTAAAAAAAACAAATATAAATCTAAAAATATTTTCTTTCTTCTTAAGTCTTTGTTTCGAAAATAAAAATACAAAAAAAACTTCAAAATAAAAAAGAAACAAATAAAAAGAGTTAGTTTATTTACTTTATTTCTGATTTTTCCGAACTACGCAAGATCTGATTCATGTTCCCACATGATACGTAGGCAACCCACATTAGGTTCGATCGAATGATTTTGAAAGAAAAAAAAGTAGGAAAAAAGGAGGGGGGGGGGGGATGATGAAAATAAGGGCCTACTGAGTCCATTCTAACATGTCTTTTGTTTCGAATTGTGAAGAAAGTTTGAGGTGGTCGGTTTGTGGTAAGTTGACAACACAAAAACCAAGGAAAAAATGACAACTGACATCGAAGCTACTACGAGTGGTCATGAGACTCAGGATCAGAGGGTTCAACAAGAGTCTATTATGGCTGAGGAAAATAGAGTTTTGAAAACAAAATGACTGAAATATGTCAAGCATGGGCTAATGGCCAAGGACCGCCCTTTTCTTCTCATGGTTCCCAGAGTTCACACCCATCTCGGCTACTATCATTCCGGTCTCATTGTCTGATCAATCTTATCCACCTGGGTTCAGTTTTTATCCCACATGTACGACTATAGCTGGAATTTCTGTTGCATGCTCTCAAAGTTTGCCATTAACAACCAATCAGACAACCACTACTGTTATGCCCATCTTCACCATCCCACAGTCGACGGTGGTGCAGAGGAAAACTCATGAGTCATAATTTGCTACCCAACAAGAACAATTCCACTCTCCTGAGTCCCACTCGTACCTATTTGATCTTCCCGCAAAGATTGAGAAGCCTGCCCGAAAGATGGCACATGAAGAAATGACCCAAAGACTGAAAAGCTTAGAGCAACAGTTGAAAAATATGCAAGGGTTGGCAGGACAAAAGAGTACTGCCTTCAAGGATCTATGTATGTTCCCCGATGTCCACTTGCCACCTTGTTTCAAGACTCTCAAATTTGAAAAGTATGATGGACACGGAGACCCCATAGCCTACCTGAAAAGGTATTGCAATCAACTAAGAGGTGCGGGAGGAAAGGAAGAATTACTGATGGCTTATTTTGGGGAAAGCCTTACAGGAGTAGCCTGTGAATAGTATATGGATCAAGCCACATCTCGTTGGTATGTCTGGTATGACATGGCTCAGGCCTTTGTCAAACAGTTCCAATACAACATCGACATCGCCCCAGACCGAAATTCCCTTTCCAACCTGAAGAAGAAACCAACTGAAAGTTTCAGGGAATATGCCATTAAATGGAGAGAGAAAGCGGCTAGAGCTAAGCCACTCATGGATGACAACGAGCTAATCACTGTCTTCCTTCAGTCTCAAGAGCCAGATTATTTTCAAAACATGATGTCTGCAGTTGGCTAATCCTTCTCGGAAGCAATCAAAATTGGGGAAATGGTTGAGAATTGTCTAAAGACAGGCAAAATTATAAGTCAAGCAGTTCTCAAAGATGCAACTCAGGCTGTCCAGATTGAATCTGGTAATTTAGTGACACGAATGAGAATGATGAAGAAATCATGATGAAATCATGGTGGAGAAGAGGTCCTAGGAGAACATCTCGAAGGTATGACCAGCCTCGTCTGTTTTACGATGATTCCCCTGAGCACTATTATCTACCTCAGAACCCACAATACTCTTTTGCTCCACCTGAGCATGTTTTCCAGCCGGCAAGGCACCTCAGAAGGCGAGCACTAGCACCGCAAAATCTCCACCAGCCTCCACAAAATTTTCAAGTGCCCTATAACCAACATCCAAGCCAGGGGTATAGAGGGGATCAAATGTTGAAAGATAATTTTACATCAATAGGAGAGTCTTACGCAAGCTTGTTTGAGAAATTAAAGCATTATGACATGATTGCACCTATACCTCCAAATCATGTGGACCCATGTGCAAGAAGCTTTGACCCTTCTAAAAGGTGTGAATACCATTCCAATGCCCAGGGTCACAATGTTGAAAGTTGTCGGGATTTTAAAAGAGAAATAGAAAGGATGATCCATGAAAAACTAATAGTTATCCAAGACAGTGACACCCAGAATATCGTGCAGAATCCTTTACCTACACATGATTATTCACAATTTGTGGGGATAATGTGCGGTGACATGGAGTATGGGAATCCTCTCGGGAACTTGCCGACTGAAATTAAAGAGGGCCATAGTGATTCTGATGAGCAAATTTGTGGCTAAAATGTCAAGATTAGCAATTGGAAAGTTCTTCCCTCCTCACTAGGAAGGAATCTTGGTATCTTATTTTGATGTTTTTTCTATTATATGGGTTATTTCAGGGTTGTGATCCAGATTTTATTTGTTCTATTGAGTCAAACCGTTCTATCCCTCTATTTTGTTTGTGTCAGTCTTGTCTGTCTGTTTTGTTGTTATATTCATTATCCGGGTTATTTTAGGGTTGTAACTTGGATTTTATATTTTTTGTCTTGTTGTTTACTCAATGAACTACAGTTTGTCCTTTTGTGTCATTCCATGCTCAGTTCTTTTCCCACTAGTTTTTAGTGATACGACATGCATGCTGAATTTTTGGCCAAATCTTAGAAAATTGATTTAAGCTTGAATTGGATAACTGAGAACAAGACATTTTTGAGGATGAATAAAGATTTGAAATACTTTGGAATTAAGGTCGAGTAAAATTCACCTTCAAATCATTGTGAAGATCGGGCTTGAGGATGTTTAATCAGTTGAAGCTTGGTCGAAAGTTTGACATTAATGAATGAAAAGTGTCTTTCGACCATGAAACACCAAGAAAATAAGCATGTTCATCAATGCTATGATCGCGAAAATATAATATGTTTGGCGTTCTCAAGGCTGGGAGTCCCTTGTTCTGCTACCCAAACACTTTATACCCTTCTCTACCCCTTTTGAGCCGGTGTTATTTTCTTTGACCACCCTCTTTTGGAATCAAGTTTAGAGTCAAGACTAAAAAAAATAACAAAAAGAAAAAACATGAAATGAAAAGAAAAGTCCATGCTCCAAGAGTACAAACTGGGGAAACTCTTAGAAAGTTCAAATGAAAAAAAAGAGAAGTAAAGAACAATCAAGGTCCATGCCCCCAGAAAATAGAAGCTGGGGCATCTTGTTTTGAAAAAAAAAAAGAAGAAGAAAGAAAGAAAAAAAAAGAAAGGAAGAAAGAAAAAATATAGTTAGGTCAGATGTTTGAACTACGTTCGACCTGATTCCTTTAAAAAGGATACGTAGGCAGCCTTACACGATTCGGTCCAACCAAATAAGAATTCAAAAAAAAAATCCCAGTATCTAAAACTGGGGCATGAGTTTGTTTTAGCTTTTCTAAAAGAGTCGATTCCAAGAGTTGTAAGTGTACAACCCATTATTTTGAGTCTACTTTGAGCCTTCATGCCGTCTCTTCTTTCCAAACCCTATCCAAAAACCTTCCAAATAAATACCTCCCGATATACCTCCAAGAAAATCATGCAATGAGCAACAGCTGTCACATGACATAGAACACTGTCAAGTTGCTCACAAAAGAAAAAGAAAAAGAAAAAATGAAAGAGTCTTACTAGTGAAAACCCTCACGGGCAATGTAAGGCGATGGTAAGCAGAGATGAATAATAAGAGAGACTTGTTGGTGAAAACCCTTCGGGGCACCACTAGTCGAATGTGAGTCGTGAAGCTGATGCGAAGAATTGACGAACAAGCCCGACTTCAAAGGTCATAAGAATGGAAAAGGGAAAGGTTAGATCAGTTTGATAGATCGACCACTAAGTCCAAAATGCATGCCATGATCATTAAGGCTAGTTATTGAAAAAAAAGAAAAGAAAAACTCTTCCTTATGTCCTTTCGATAGATGCATTTCTTGTTAATAATATTTCTTTGCATCATTGTGTCCCTTCACTCTGAGTTAGTCCTTTTCAAAACGAGCAAGAAAACATTTTAAAATCTGCTACCAGCTTTTCAGTTGCACAAAGTAAATTTGGCCATCACATTCAGTTTTTACAGTCAACATGCATTGAGGATTTATGTAGAGGCTTCCCCCCCCCCCCCCCCCCCCCCCCCCCCCCCCCCCCCCCCCCCCCCCCCCCCCCCCAAAAGGCCCTTTTCAGCCTACTTGGCGCAAGCAAATATAACTGGTGATTCTCTCTGACATACAAACTACTCAAAAATCAGGAAGTCATTCAAGATATCAGAAAGGTCACCTAAGCAAAGATCTCCAGTTGGGTAGGGCCGATTGAGCCACAAACACAAATGGCACTGGGTGTGAAACAATCAGGGTTGATGCAGAGCAAAAGTCTCTTGAAACCGACTCAAGATGATTGAGCAAAAGCCAAGCTGCTCAAGACTCAAGGCCACAAACCGACCACCACTTTCAAAATTGACAAATTTTTCTTTGTTTGAAACAAGAACAAAGCAATGCAAGGAAAGTGGTTCAAAAGAAAAACTGAAGAGAAGGAGCCGACAAAAGGAAGATTCTCAAATCTTTGCTTTTATTTTTCTTGCTAGTGTGCATAAAATTTTGCCATTGCTTTTCACATTTTTTCTCCTAGGATAAAAAGTCCTAGTCTGATGGATTTTCCTCCTAACAGAAATCTTAGTTTGATGTATCTTTCTCCTAAGATAACAAAAAAAAAGGACCTAGTCTGATGAAGTTTCTCCTAAGATCGAAAACCTAGTCCGATGAATCTTTCTCCTAAGATAGAAGACCTAGTCTGATGAGCTTTCTCCTAGAACAACAATCTTAGTCTGATGAATCTTTCTCCTAAGATAACAAAAACAAGGCCTAGTCTGATAAATTTTCTCCTAGGATCGAAATCTTAGTCCGATGAATCTTTCTCCTAAGATAGAAGACCTAGTCTGATGAACTTTCTCCTTGGACAACAATCTTAGTCTGATGAATCTTTCTCCTAAGATAACAAAAACAAGGCCTAGTCTGATAAATTTTCTCCTAGGATCGAAATCTTAGTCCGATGAATCTTTCTCCTAAGATAGAAGACCTAGTCTGATGAACTTTCTCCTTGGACAACAATCTTAGTCTGATGAATCTTTCTCCTAAGATAACAAAAAAAAGAAAAGGCCTAGTCTGATGAATTTTCTCCTAGGATCGAAATCTTAGTCCAATGAATCTTTCTCCTAAGATAGAAGACCTAGTCTGATGAACTTTCTCCTAGGATAAAAATCTTAGTCTGATGAATCTTTCTCCTAAGATAATAAAAACCCCTACTCTGATGAATCTTTCTCATAGGATAAATATCTTAGTCTGATGAATCTTTCTCCTAAGATAAAGAAAACCTATTCTGATGAATCTTTATCCTAGGATAAACGTGTTATCTGATGAATCTTTCTCCTAAGATACCAAAAAAAGAAGGAAAAAAAACATAGTCTGATGAACTTTCTCCTAGGATAGACGTCTTAGTCTGATGAATCTTTCTCCTAAGATAGAAGACCTAGTCTGATGAACTTTCTCCTAGGATAGACGTCTTAGTCTGATGAATCTTTCTCCTAAGATAAGAAAACCTAGTATGATGAATTTTCTCCCAGGATAATTATAAAAAAGAAGAAGTCTTGTTTTTGTTAAAAGAAAAAAAAATAGTTTATTTATGTCCTCAGAAAAATAAGCATTAGGGCAATTTGTTTAAAAGAATGAATTTTTCAAAAACAAATAATAATTAAAAAACAAAAATCCTTCTTGGTTCGTTTTAGCATAGGGTATACAATTCCCTGGTCTCGTTTTCCAACATAGGGGCTCCACTCCCTAGTTGATGCCAGCATAACCTGATGCCGACATAGGGTCTTCACTCCCTAGTTGATGCCAACATAACCTGATGCCAACATAGGGTCTCCACTCCCTAGTTGATGCCAGCATAACCTAATGCCAACATAGGGTCTCCACTCGCTAGTTGATGCCAACATAGGGCCTCCACTCCCTAGTTGATGCCATCATAACCGAATGCCAACATAGGGTCTCCACTCCCTAGTTGATGCCAGCATAACCTGATGGCAACATAGGGTCACCACTCCCTAGTTGATGCCAACATAGGGTCTCCACTCCCTAGTTGATGTCAGCATAACTTGATGCCAACATACGGTCTCCACTCCCTAGTTGATGATTTTCCAACATAGGGTCTCCAATCCCTAGTTGATTTTATTTTAGACATAAGGTCTCCACTCCCTAGTCTTCTTTTCCAACATAGGGTCTCCAATCCCTAGTTGATTTTATTTTAGACATAAGGTCTCCACTCCCTAGTCTTCTTTTCCAACATAGGGTCTCCACTCCCTAGTTGATTTTATTGTAGACGTAGGGTCTCCACTCCCTAGTCTCCTTTTCCAACATAGGGTATCCACCCCCGAGTTGATTTGATCTTAAATGCAGGGTACACCACTCCCTAATATCTTTGCCAATATAGAGTATTCCATTCCCTGGCCACATTTTCCCAACATAAGGTACATCAATCCTTAGTTGAGGCATCATTTCAAAAATAAGGAAACACCATCCACACAAAAAAATCATCATGTTACTTTCGGGTACACTATTCCCGACCTTTTATTGCTTTCAGTAATGAAGTAGTTTAGAGTTTTTGCTACAAATAACTCACGAAATTTTCCTAGTGAAAACTGGAGTAGAAAAATTTCGTTCGTTTGTTTATTTTGGTGTCTAAGCAGGTTTTACCGCAAGGCAAGGAGTTCGATATTACCAAAAGAAGAAGTCTCAATCCATAATGCAGAAAAGAAAAAAAGAAAAAAAGAAGTGAATTAAAAAATAAAGAAGCAAATGAGAGATTTGAACTGCTCAAGACATGGCTGAAGTCACGAGCACTGCGTGTTCGATTTTCATCAGAAGAAGTATGTCACGATCCAAAATCCTACTTCAGGTCGTGATGGCGCCCAACACCAGGGTCAGGCAAGCCAGCACTCGAATTACTAAGGATTCTCTATATTTAATTAAACATTTCAACATGTGCCAAGTTTTAAAGCTCAACATTAACTGAAAAGGATAATTAGCCAGTTTAACCAAAAGCAGTCATACAGAGGTACAAGCTAATACACATATACAGTCCCGTAACCCATAATAACTACCACGTATGTGCCAGGAACCAGTGTCACAAGTCCTACGGGCAACTAGCAGAATATACAAAAGATATACTACAACTATCCCACTGTCTGGAAGAAATAGAGGGGAAATAACAAAAGAAACTCCATGGTGCTGCCGAGGATCGTCAGGAGAAGCAGCTCACCGTGAAGTCAGGTCCAATCTATACTCAAAATCGAGCTCCGGTCTGATAACCAGGTGCACCAGCCTTAGAACCTGTACAATTAAGTACAGAAGCGTAGCATGAGTACATAATAAATATGTACCCAGTGAGTATCCCGTCTAATCTTAAAGAAGTAGTGACGATAGGTCGACTTGACACTCACTAAGGTCCAACAATATAATTTAACAGAATTTGAGGAAAACGGTAGGCATGTGAAGGTAGTAAAGCAACAAATATTAAAGGCACTGAAATCTAAATAGATACTGGAAGTAAATAAACAAGAGCTACTTCATTTCCCCCCAAATATCCGTCAAATCAATACCCATGAAATCATCAATAATTTATCATGCGCATACGGGATAAGGACAACCGGCATGAGCCATGAAATAATCATATATGTGCACTGTTGAGGTTCGAACGGGCCGAACCATAAATTCATCTTTCAACCCCCCCGTAGCGTACAGCCCGCTCCCATGAGAGTGGGGGTAAATAACACTCCGCTCGCGGAATGTAAATTGCGAAGCGGTCACATGCACACACAACATTTACTTTAAAATTACTTTCCATACATAATTCCTTCAAATTATCAAATTCCATACAACCCCAGAGAAACGATGCTAAATATAACATGAATTCATAACATATTCTTCATTACGAGAAAGAACACAAGGCATGATGTGGGCCTAACTAACCGGACATAATAGTAATAGCCGCTATGTACGGACTCTCGTCGCTTTGTACGTACGTAGCCCCCACAAAACATTAACACATAGCATTTAGATCACCTATGGGGACAATTCCCTATTACAAGGTTAGAAAGGAGACTCAATGTAACGACCCGACCGGTTGTTTTGAGCTCTAGCGCATCGTTCAGCGGTTGGGGGTCATGAACAGCTTCATTTCAAGTATTGTGACTTGTGAGTATGGTCAGAGTTGAAATTCAGGAAGATCAGAGTTGAATTGAAAGAAAAATTCTCATTTCAGAAGCCTTAAGTTGAAGAAACTGAGTAAGACTGGAAATTTTGAGTAAGCGATCTTAAAATAAGGATCTGAAGGTTCCAGCAGGTTCGTATAATGATTTCGGACTTGGGCGTATGTCCGGCTCGAGTTTTGGATGACCCGGGAGTGTTTCGGCGTATAATGTGGAAGTTAGCATTTTTGAAGGAATTTTCTAAGTATGGTCCCGAGGGCATTTTGGTCAATTCACTAAGCGGAGTTGGGAATTTGTATAATTTGAATTGTTATCAAGTATTTGAGTATATTCTCATTAGTTTGCCGTTATTTGGCTAGTTTCAGAGCATGTTGCAACGATTCGAGTCGTCGGGAAGGCTTGGGAGGCCGTTTATGGAATTTCGGAGCGAGGTAAGTCTCCTTTCTAACTTTGTGAGGGGGAATTGTCCCCCTAGGTGAACTAAATAAATATATGAAATTATTTGCCGTGTCTACGTACGCACGAGGTGACGGGAGTTCGTGCGTAGCTACTATTATGCCATGTCCGGCTAGTCTAGGACCCACTAGCATGCCTTAATTGTTATACATGTGATTCTATGAATGATAATTGTCTGGTGATATTACCAAGTTAGTAATTGAATATTTTAAAGAACCTGAACTTAATTTCCTCAATCAATTTTTAAAAGAAAAATAGATTCTTCCTGGTATGATTGTGTTCCGGAGGAACCAGTGATGTTTAAAAACCTTATTAAAACTTGGCAAATGATTTTCCATAAATGTTTTAAACTATATCTTCATGTTCACCTAAAGAGAATTTTATCACTTCTTTAAGAAGTTGTCTCCCTTATGAAATATGAATCTATTATGTGATTACGTGTACATATGAGCACCCGTGTCGCATGTATGATTCGTGAGTGGGGTAGACTTATATAATTATGTCAATTGTGTCGCATGATCGATTTGCGAGCGGAGTAATAGCTGCATCTATGGTTCAAGCCATTCGACCCTCGGCAGTGCACAATTTATTATTGTTGGTCCACTCCGTTCGACCCTTGGCATATGTGTGCATATGACAAATGCTGCATACTTTTTATGATTCATACTTGGTTATTGGTGTAAAGAGTTATAAAATTGCCAGCTAAAGAGAATAAGAATTTATATGTAAGAATGTGAAATAAGTCTATGCTACGTGTTCCTAATTATTATTAAACTGTCAAACTGAAATGACGAAAGTTTAAGGTGTTAAATGTGACTCAAATTGATATTTCTTATTCCCTTATCCTTATTAAATTTGTCTATGATATCCGTGCTTAGTGTCTCACTGAAACTATACTAGACTGACTTATAGCAAGTGTCAAGTCGACCACTCGTCACTACCTCTCTGAGGTTAGGCGGGATACTTACTGGGTACACGTTGTTTTTGTACTCATACTACACTTCTGTGCAATTTTTGTTGCACATGTGCTCCTTGGGAACGTGATTGACTTGGAGACTTAGGCGAGCTGCACTATCCGGAGACGACCCGCAGCTGACAGAGTCTCCCTCTATGTATTGTATTTCAATTTTAAACTCGTTGTCCAATTTGTATTTCGGACAAGTTTTTTTGTATTTGTATAAACTCTTAGAATCTGCTCATGCACTTGTGACACCGGGTTCTGGGATATGTATTTGGGTTGTGTTTTACATAAATGGACTGTTGTTTTTCTTACAAAAAAATGAATTTCTATCTAATTGTTATGTATTAAAATGAAAAGTAATGATTTCAAAAATGTTTAAAACAGGAATTTGTTTCAACTAATTAATGATTGGCTTTCCTGATAACGGTGTCCAGCGCTATCACGACCTTATGGACTTTGGGTCGTGATAACGTGGTATCATAGCACTAGGTTCCCGTAGCTCTCACGAGCCATGAGCGAGTCTAGTAAAGTCTTGCAGATCGGTACAGATACGTTTGTACTTATCTTCGACAGGCTACAGGGTTGTTAGGAGTACTTCCCTTCTTGATATCCCATCGTGCAATTTGATTCCTCTTAGGCTTATGCCTACGTTTCTTCCTACTCAATCTTATACGTCGCGAAGCGCTTCCTATAATCGAGAGTTTGAGGAATTTTAATGAGGCTACAGATACGGTGTGTGATATTTTTCCATGCATAGTCGGTTGGACTGTTATTGTCGCTTTGCAGAAGAATATGATGTTATTTCAGCTCAGTAGCTGTGTTTTTGAGAGCCTTGAGGCTATGCTCAAATAGTGATGATGTTTCGGTTGGTTATCGCGCGATGTTGATATGGCGGTGGAATGCTTGCCCGTAGGATCGGGGTGATGAATGGCTTGAAGGGAGGTCTTCTCAGAGTGTGATTTCGAGATTTTGGTATTTCAGTTCCGGCAAAGGAAAGGCAATGAACTGTAAATAGGTCAGGTTTTGGGTGATAAAAGTAATGAAGCTTGGTGCCATCAAGCAAGGTGGAGTATTCACCCGTGTTGCGGTACCGATGTTTGATCGAATGGAACGTGTTAAGTTTGCTGGTGTCATAGTGCTTCGGTTGTATTGGGTTAAAATGTTGTGAAGCAGTGTTGAAGTAGCAGCTGTTATAGACCGTGGTGTGCGGTGGTTAAAGTATTGAATGAGCATTTCTAATGGAGGCAGCTCAAGAAAGATGATCATCAGAGAGTTTGAAGTCGAGGTGATCTGCTGGCTCAAGAGCTACATATATTGATATTGAATTGAGGTCGCGAATGAGAAGCATGCGTTGAAGGAAGCCATGTGAAAAGTGTCAGGTAGCGGTTAAATCTCTAAATGCCATGCGTCAGAGATGGAAGTCGGGTAGGTTCTTAAAGGAATGAGTCCAACTAAGTAAGAAGTGGCAGTATAGCCTATGAGTTCAGTGGTAAGGCGGTTGCTTGCCTTGAGGAGGAGTCGAAGTAATCTGAGATGTTTTGTAGACAGGGAGTAGGTCCACAAGCTTAAACCGAAATGATGGTTATTCAGCGAAAGGCTAGATGCCACCGAGAGGAGTTGTTAGGGATGAAGAAGGATGCAGCATAGCTTGGAATCAGAAGATGTTGTCGCGCGCTTAGTGGATGTCCATGGGGAGCGGACGGACTAGTCAAGTCGGTGAAGGAGTACAAGCTTAGGATGGGGGTCTCGATGTAGTAGAGTGTGTCTCACAGCGTAGTGGAAGGTGTCGGTTGGTGAGTTTCCACAGGTGGGTTATCTTCTGTGAGTAGGATAGCGGTAGTGGGGTGGAAAGTTTCTGCGAGGGATCCCAGTATCTAGTCGGTAGGAAGAAAAATGTGTAAATGGTGCTAGGGAATTGAGTATTTGGGGAATGTTAAGAAGAAAATCCGGAAGAATCGGACGAATTGGTTGAGCAAGGTCATGTCAGCAAAGAAGAAAATATCTCAGCGGTGTCGGAGTGGTGCAGGGAGTAGCTTCGGGCTAAGTGGGGGAGTCCCACCACCTGCAGTTGGGTTGTAGGGTTGCGTCCTAATGGGATTGCGGAATTGCCAGTGTATCGGCAAGTTGTTACAACTAAGAGAAAGGAGTAAAGCGGTAATTGAGCATGGCATTTGATGAATATGAGCGAGGTTGGTCCTATTGGACCGGGGTTAGGCTTTGGAAGATCTAGAATTTATGCTTAAGGCATAGGCAAGTTGTAAGGGTAGTGACTTAGTCACGTGCTTCAATGAAGAGCATGTTCATGTGCTAGAAGAGCCTGAGTTGATTGTATTCGGGGCCAGCCAGAGTGGGTGACTCTCAGCAGTGGTCCTAGTGAATTCAAAAGTTTGAAACTGCGGTGTTTGAGGGTTTTAGGCAGCAGTATGATTAAGAATTGAGCTTTTGCAGTATAATCTCTGAGGAGAAGGAAAAGTAGTTGGAGTGTTCTATGTTATTTCAGCACGTAGGATAGTGTTGGAAGAGTGAGAGAAATAAACTCCGAGTTGTAGAAAGATTTTCAGGAATATTGTGAGACGGGTTGAAGGATTTAGGCAACATGGTCTCATGAATCAAGGTCACTCGGGATGAGTGAGGGTTGAGTTGCTATGAGTTGAAAGAAGTTACTATTATCTTTGAGGCAATTAAAGATGATTAAAAGAGGATGGATTGGTTAGCCATGATGGAACGGCGCCTATTCAGCAGTGATCAGTTCCTTCGGTATGATTGAGTATGTGTATGGTCTGTACATATGTGTGTGGGGCTTGCCGGCGTCGTAATAGATTTCAGTTGAAAGCATTCAAGTGCTATGTCCTGTCAGGTGTAGGCGAATCCCGGAAGGTTATGGTGGTTCAGTCCACTACTTAAGGATTTGCATATATTGTGAGGGTGAAAACTCACTTGTGTGTTGTTATGGTTCTCATGAATTAAGGCAAGTAAACGATTTCTATATGTGATGAAGTGTCACCCTATTAGTGGTTCAAGAGTTATGATGGAATTCCTATGACATCCCTTATCGGCACGTTAGGTGCAGTAAGCAGTATGTAATTGGAAGTAAGAATCGAGATTTGCAGTTCGGTGTTGACAAGGATGTCACGGGCTCAGAGGAGCAAGAACAAGGGATTTGAATGTCTAGAATAAACTGATGTTGTCTTCAGTGTCACCTTAGATCGGTGTTTGGTAAAAGAGGCTTTGTATCCTGATTACGGGTCCTTGAATTTTTTTGCAGCCTTAGGGTGGTCGGTGGTATGGATGTGAATACTGGCTACCTGTGTGAAAAGTCGTGGGAGCGTGACCACGGGAAGATTATGTAAGTGTGACTTGTAGTCGCCTGATTGATTAAAGATTTGGACCAAGTATAAGGAAGCACAATATTGCTTATTTGAGAATATATGCCTTAAAGGAGTTCGGTCCAGTTGGTTGTAGATTGTGGGGTGTTTGTCCCTACTATGATGATCGCTCTTGTGTATTATGAGAAAAGGGTGGGTTATTATGGACCCAGGTAAGGCTATCAGCCTAGTTCAGTGCAAGCAGAATCGGCTTGAAGTGAATGAATGGATTTAAACAAGATTATGAACTATGCACTAACAAAATTATGGGCTTCATGCGAGTCAGATGTGTTCATTTCAGTATAACACTCCTTGAGGAGGGCTGTTGGACTATCAAGCATTGTCCTATCTTCGCCAAATTTATATGATACTATGATTGTGCCGTGCGAGTGTGAAACGGCTTGATAAATTCTTATGTGCTGAAATTCCGCATAGTGATGGGGTTATGTGAGCAGGATGGCTCTCGAGATTCAGATTTTATATATCACACCTCAGTTGTGCTTGAGTTTGTAGCATATGACTTTATCAGTCTCCTCAGAATAGTATTATGCACTTAGTGTGCTTATAGCTGGTATTCAGTAATGTGTAATAGCGAGCAATTCAACTCCCTGTGTGTCTCCTTATGTGAGTTTCCTGATAGGATCGGGTGGCACGTCGCCACGGGTATATAATTTGAATCAGGTTTCATGCCGCATCCACGTGATGCTGAGTACAGTTCCCTATAATTGTTTTCTTGTATTTTGCTTCCTGTATTTTGCGGAAGTTCATATTAGTTACGTGAGCCAAGTAGTCCCTTCCTGAGTCATGTCTTGTGTATCACGTTCGAGTTGTGGCCTATCGGTACGTTGTGGAATCATCTGAGACTGCTGGTTATGCTTGGGATGATTGGTTCTCTAAGCAGTTCATATTGGGTGAGACGAGATTTATGGATCAGGGATCAGTGCGATGAGCTTATGTGAAATATATCACAGGACAATCACCATTATTTGGTTTGTAATGAAATGATAATCTAAGTCTAGAGAAAATATGTCAATGTGTGGTTAACTCTGCAATTGGTTAGAAGTTTCTACACATCTCCTCCGTTGTGGTGATATCGTCAACATTATAGCAGAATGTATGAAGGTATCTTATAAGGTGCCTTGAGAGCATCAAATTCGCAGATTTCTGGCTATTGAGGTTCAGGGAGCGTCATTGTGGTCAGATGATGGACCATGCAGTGTATGGTGCTGATTCAGCAAAGACACGCAGTTGTGTTCTGGTTCCTTGTATGGTAGTTGATATGGTGTTCAAATATTAGAATCAGGCATGGCAGAGAATTTTAGGTGTTGGAACTGAGTTCGAACTTATTGTATGAATAAGAAGAGTGTATCTTCAGATTTGATCAAGCTTGTGTGCTCAACTGGGTTGTGGTAGCACGGGCGGGTGCACGAGGTGCTAAACAATGATTTCAGATAACCCAAGAGAAGTTCTTGTCACGTTCGAGGACGAACATCTGTTTGAGTGGGAGAGAATGTAACGACCCGACCGGTCGTTTTGAGCTCTAGCGCATCGCTCAGCGGTTGGGGGTCATGAACATCTTCATTTCGAGTATTGTGACTTGTGTGTATGGTCATAGTTGAAATTTAGGAAGATCGGAGTTGAATTGAAAGGATAATTCTCATTTCAGAAGCCTTAAGTTGAAGAAATTGAGTAAGACTTGAAATTTTGAGTAAACGATCTCTAAATAAGGATCTGAAGGTTCCAGCAGGTTCGTATAATGATTTCGGACTTGGGAGTATGTCCGGCTCGGGTTTTGGATGACCCAGGAGTGTTTCGGTGTATAATGTGGAAGTTAGCATTTTTGAAGGAATTTCCTAAGTTTGGCTTTAAGAGAATTTCATAGATATTGAAATCCGTTTGTGATTCCGAGTCTGGGAATAGATCCGTATGGTGAATCTGGAGTTGGGAGTGCGATCGGAAGTGAATTCGGATGTCCGTAGGTCATTTTGAAGCCATTTGGCTAAAGATAGAAAACTGAAGGTTTTTGAAGAATCTGACCGGAAGTGGAAAATTAGATATCGGGGCCGGAATGCAATTTCGGAAGTTTGAGGAGGTCCGAAATGTCGAATATGACTTGTGTGCAAAATTTGGGGTCAATCGGACGTGATTTGACAGGGTTCGACATCGGATGTGGAAGTTGAAATTTCTTAAGTCTTAAAGATTTGGATTAGAGAGAGATTCGTCATTTCAATGTTGTTTGATGTGATTTGAGGCTTCGAGAAAGTCAGTGTTATGTTTTGGGACAGGTTGGTGTAATTGGCCGGGGTCCCGGGGGCCTCGGGTGGACCCCGAGTGGCTAACGGATCAAAATTGAAATTTGAAAAAAGGGCTTAAGGCTGCTGGTGTCTGGTGCGACAGCACCTGCGAGGCTTTGGCCGCAAGTGCGGCCTTGGTGCCTCAGAAGCGAAGGTGTCTGGGCTAGGCTGGAACCGCAGGTGCGAGGGAATTTCCGCACCTTCGAAGGCGCAGGTGCGGCGTATGGATCGCAGGTGCGAGTTTTGGCTGGAGTCGAGGAAGTCACAGGTGCGGGAGATTTGTCGCACTTGCGGAATCGCAGGTGCGAAGAGGGGATCGAAGGAGTGGGAACTGCTGGGTTGAGTCAGGGCCGCACCTGCGATGGAATTTCCGCAGGTGCGGAGCCGCAGGAGCGGCTATTGGACCGCAGGTGCGAAAAATAGGCCTGGGCATATTGTTTTAAAACGGGAATTGGTCATTTCTTCTCCATTTTCATCTTGGTAAGGGTGATTTTGAGGAGGTTCAAGAGGGGATTTTCGTCATGAATCACAAGGTAAGTTGCCTCTACTCATTTCAAGTTAAATACATGAATTAGATATGGATTAAGGCTTGGAAATTTGTTGAAATTTGGGGTTTTGAAGAAAACCTAGAAAATTTGGTAAAAGTGAATTTTAGCCACGAGTTGAGCATGAATGTTTGAGTAAATTGTATATTTGGACTAGTGAAGCTATGGGTAGAGTATATCTTCGAGAAATTTCGGAATCCGGACACGTGGTCCCGAGGGCATTTTGGTCAATTCACTAAGCGGAGTTGGGAATTTGTATAATTTGAATTGTTATCAAGTATTTGAGTATATTCTCATTAGTTTGCCGTTATTTGGCTAGTTTCAGAGCATGTTGCAACGATTCGAGTCGTCGGGAAGGCTTGGGAGGCCGTTTATGGAATTTCGGAGCGAGGTAAGTCTCCTTTCTAACTTTGTGAGGGGGAATTGTCCCCCTAGGTGAACTAAATAAATATATGAAATTATTTGCCGTGTCTACGTACGCACGAGGTGACGGGAGTTCGTGCGTAGCTACTATTATGCCATGTCCGGCTAGTCTAGGACCCACTAGCATGCCTTAATTGTTATACATGTGATTCTATGAATGATAATTGTCTGGTGATATTACCAAGTTTAGTAATTGAATATTTTAAAGAACCTGAACTTAATTTCCTCAATAAATTTTTAAAAGAAAAATGGATTCTTCCTGGTATGATTGTGTTCCGGAGGAACCAGTGATGTTTAAAAACCTTATTAAAACTTGGCAAATGATTTTCCATAAATGTTTTAAACTATATCTTCATGTTCACCTAAAGAGAATTTTATCACTTCTTTAAGAAGCTGTCTCTCTCATGAAATATGAATCTATTATGTGATTACGTGTACATATGAGCACCCGTGTTGCATGTATGATTCGTGAGCGGGGTAGCCTTATATAATTATGTCAACCGCATCGCATGATCGATTCGCGAGCGGAGTAATAGATGCATCTATGGTTCGAGCCGTTCGACCCTTGGCAGTGCACAGTTTATTATTGTTGGTCCGCGCCGTTCGGCCCTCGGCATATGTGTGCATATGATAAATGATGCATACTTTTTATGATTCATACTTGGTTATTGATGTAAAGAGTTATAAAATTGCCAGCTAAAGAGAATAAGAATTTATATGTAAGAATGTGAAATAAGTCTATGCTACGTGTTCCTGATTATTATTAAACTGTCAAACTGAAATGACAAAAATTTAAGGAGCTAAATGTGATTCAAATTGATATTTCTTATTCCCTTATCCTTATTAAATCTGTCTATGATATCCATGCTTAGTGTCTCACTGAAACTATACTAGACTGACTTATAGCAAATGTCAAGTCGACCACTCGTCACTACCTCTCTGAAGTTAGGCGGGATACTTACTGGGTACATGTTGTTTTCGTACTCATACTACACTTCTGTGCAATTTTTGTTGCACATGTGCTCCTTGGGAACGTGATTGACTTGGAGACTTAGGCGAGCTGCACTATCCGGAGATGACCCGCAGCTGGCAGAGTCTCCCTCTATGTATTGTATTTCATTTTAAACTCCTTGTCCAATTTGTATTTTGGACAAGTTTTTTGTATTTGTATAAACTCTTAGAATCTGCTCATTCACTTGTGACACCGGGTTCTGGGATATGTATTTGGGTTGTGTTTTACATAAATGGACTATTGTTTTTCTTACAAAAAAATGAACTTCTATCTAATTGTTATGTATTAAAATGAAAAGTAACGATTTCGAAAATGTTTAAAACAGGAATTTGTTTCAACTAATTAATGATTGGCTTGCCTGACAACGGTGTACGACGCCATCACGACCTTATGGATTCTGGGTCGTGACACTCACCTCGTGCCGGACCTACTCCCCGGGTCAAGAAAGTGCCCGAAACTTCGAACTCGTCACCCAAGGACTCGAAACTATCCAAATGTTTCATAAATATGTCAATTTATACTCAAAATCACGGAATTCTCCCATTTACTAAGTTATTTCATCTTTCTTTGAAAAATCCTAAAATACACCCCTGGGCCCACATTCTTGGATTCCGGAAATTTTCGAAAGAATCAATTACCCATAACCTAAGGATCATAAATATATAACTCTTATGTGAATTCATGGCAAATTTCTTGGTAATTCGCCCAATGTTTCATAAAACCTAGGTTTTTAATCTAACCTATGATTTTCCTCTAATTAGTGTGTTAATCCAGCTAAAAGTTCAAGTATTCAACTTAAATTATAGTAGAAACCACTTACCTCTCAGTTGCTAGGTGAAATCCCCTCTTTGAAAGATCCAAAAATCGCCCCAAGTGAAGAAAAATGGCAAAAATGGGAATAAGTCCCGTTTAAGAACAACACTGCACAGTTGTCCCATATGTGCGATCGCAGTTGGGGCAGTGCAATCGCAGAGAGAAGCTGACAGGGCCCCCTGAAGGCCTACAGTGCGTTCGCGGAAGGGGTCGTGCGATCGCAGAAGGCTAGCTGGGCTAGGCCTATGCGATCGCAGGGGAGGGGGGTGCGATCGCGGAGAGTAATCAGCTGGGCCAGGCCCACAACCTAACCCAGTGCGAACACGGGCAAGACTGTGCGATCGCACATGGATTTTTCCTCCACCCAGCCAACTCCTTCTCTGCGATCGCACAGAAGAAAACCAGACAATAAAAATCTAGTGTTTGGAAATTAACTCCGAGGGGTCCAAAACTTATCCGAGCCCCTCGGGACCCTGTCCAAAGGCACTGGCAAGTCTGTATTCATGATATGGACTCACTCGAATTTTCGGAACGTGAAAAACAACAACGAAACTAAGAATTCGACCCCAAAACCAAATTAAATCAAACTTTGAACTTAAAGTTCTAGAATTTGCTTTCAATGCGCCGAACTGACCTATACTACTCGGAATGACACCAAATTTTGCAGGCAAGTCAAAAATGATATAACGGAACTATTACCGGTCTCAGAATTCCGTTCGGACCTCGATAACACAAAAACACGTTCCAAACCAAATTTTAAAATTAAGGAAACTCAAATTTCGATATTGGGCGCTGAAACGCCCCCGGGTCATCCAAAACCCATTCCATACATATGCCCAAGTCCGAAATCATTATACGAAGCTACCAGAATCGACGAAACACGATTCCGATGTCGTTTACTAAATGTTAACCGAAGTCAAACTTGGCCTTAAAGGCCAACCTTAAAGAACCAAGTGTTCCTATATCACTCAAAACACTTCCAGATCCCGAACCACCCGTCCCCGCAAGTCATAAATCATAATAAGCCGCTACGGGAAGTTTCATTTAGGGGAAGGGGGTCCGATAACGCGAAATGACCAGTCGGGTCGTTACAAAGTCGTAGAATAATGAACTAGCACCTGCAGTTAGAAGGCATCAAGGTTCAAATTAAAAGTCTGCATGAAGCATCATTTAAGACTCAAGATCAAGCTTCAGAAGACTCATAGATAGGAATCTTGTAAATCGTAGCTGATAGGCTTAGTTAGTCTTTTAATTTTGATTTTGATGTAATAACAGGACCACAGAACGGATTTTCGACGGAACGGAACCTCACTCGAGTCCCTTATACTCTCCACACACTACATCACTCCAAAACTTCTTGAACTACACGCGACATGATTCCCTTATAACCCGGGATATGTAGGTTTTCCAAAAACAGGAATCGGTTGCACCTTTTATTGTGGTCCTCTTTTAAATAACAATACAGTCAAATATTAGTCAAACGGCTCACTTTGTCTTTGCCCGAAAACTCTTCATGTACTCGAGCAAAGAGGGGAAGTTGTGAGCACCTAATTTTTTTCCCACATGGAAATTACTCCTAAAAAGTAACCAAAAAATAATTCCAGTAAATAAATAGCCTAGCCACACAAGAAATGGAATTTAAATTAAAATTTGAGTTAGACTGGCTAATATTGCAAAAATTTAAAGAAGGAAAAGGAAGAGGTTAGTTTTTCTTGAAACTAGGATAAAAGCACAATTGTTAAAGTGGCCTAATTGCCAATTCTAACCCCAAAATCCGCAAGCCCATTTTCATAACCTACCCATCGGCCCAATATACCCTAATTCCCTCTATATATAAAGAGGACCTAAGACAAAATCCCTACACCTTGATCCGTTTTCACCCTTTCCAAGACACCAAAAGAAGGACGACAGCCATCATCTTTTAATCTTAGAAGAGTGCCAGCCGAGGCAACAAGCAAAAATAGAGAAAGGTGCCTCATTCTTCTTCAAAATAGCAACAGAACGAAAAAAAACAGCAGCTGCTAAGGAAAATCGCAGCAACAGCGAGAGAAAAGAGAAGCTGCGCACAACAACCCTTTCTTTCCCAGAAAAAGTAGCAAATTCCACCATTCTATAACATGAAAAGCTCCAGGTTCTTCTGCCCGAAATCAACCGCAATAACCCGTAAAAGCATCCACAATAGCTTGTTTTCAGTTTGTTTGTCGCCAAGTTTCCGGCGAGCTAGAGGTCCGTTGAGTTCTGGTGAGGTTCTCGTTCGTCCGAATCCGGTTCCGTCGTGGTCGTTGGGTAGAGTTCCGGCCAAACATTATGTTTTCCTTCAAATTTGGTTGGCGTTTTCATTGTAATCCAACATTAAAGGTTGTTGTCGATATAAAAGGAAATTGCTTGCGCTAAGGTTCATTTCTCTGCATATTTTCTTTTAGATTCTAAACTAGTTGATGAATACTCTATTCTATGTTCCAAACGAAACCTGCTTATATGTCTTTGGTATGGTGTGATTTATGGAGTTATTAGTTCTCCTTTTAACATCATGGATAAATGGATGCTTATAGACTTTTGCTTCAACAACTAATATTAATTGTTTTGTTGACCAATGACGTGAATAGGCTGTTAGTTAATTTGATTTTTTAGAAGTTGAATAAGTTATGATTTATAATTGATTTGGGATTATTGTAGATGAAAATGTTTCAATAAAGTGGTTTAGGAGATAAAAATTTTATATAGGCAAGCTATAAAAAAATATCGTGGCTATGAGTACACGTTCGCGTGGCATAATAATGGACTCCAGATTAAGACGAAGGTACGCATTCATCAGAAGAAGTCGTAAAAGAATGAACTAGCACCTGCAGCTAGAAGGCATCAAGGTTCAAATTAAAAGTCTGCATGAAGCTTCATTTAAGACTCAAGATCAAGCTTCAGAAGACTCATAGATGGGAATCTTGTAACTCGTAGCTGATATGCTTAGTTAGCCTTTTAATTTTGATTTTTATGTGATAAGCACCACAGACCGGATCCTCGACGGAACGGAACCTCACTCGAGTCCCTTATACTCTCTACACACTACATCACTCTAAAACTTCTTGAACTACACGTGACCTGATTCCCTTATAACCCGGGATATGTAAGCTGTCCAAAAACAGGACTCGGTTGCTCCTTTATTGTGTTCCTCTTTTGAATAACAATATAGTCAAAAATTAGTCTAATGGTTCACTTTGTCTTTGCCTGAAAACTCTTCATGTTCTCGAGCAAAGAGGGGCAGTTGTGAGCACCTAATTTTTGCCCCACATGGAAATTAATCCTAAAAAGTAACCAAAAAATAATTTTAGTAAGTAAATAACCTAGCCACACACGAAATGGAAATTAAATTAAAATTTGAGTTAGAGTGGCTAATATTGCAAAAAATTAAATAAGGAAATGGAAAAGGGTAGTTTTTGTTGAAACTAGGCTAAAAACACAATTGTAAAGTGGCCTAATTGCCAATTCTCACCCCAAAATCGGCAAGCCCATTTCCCTAACCTACCTATCGGCCCAATATCCCCTCATCTCTAAAATATACCCTAATTCCCTCTATATATAAAGAGGACCTAAGAATAAATCCCTACACCTTGAACCATTTTCAACCTTTGCTAGACACCAAAAGAAGGACGACAGCCATCACCTTTGAATCTTAGAAGGGAGCCAGCCGAGGCAACAAGCAAAAACAGAGAAAGGAGCCTCATTCTTCTTCAAAATAGCAACAGAACGAAATAAAACAACATCTGCTAAGGAAAATCGCAGCAGCAGCGAGAGAAAAGAGAAGTTAAGCACAACAACCCTTTCTTTTCCGGAAAACGCAGCAACTTCCACCATTCTATAACATGTAAAGCTCCAGGTTCTTCTGCTCGAAATCAACCGCAATAACCCGTAAAAAGCAGCCACAATAGCTCGTTTTCAGTTTGTTTGTCGCAAAGTTTTCGGCGAGCTAGAGGTCTGTTGAGTTCCGGCGAGGTTCTCGTTCGTCCGAATCCGGTTCCGTCGTGGTCTTTGGATAGAGTTCCGGCCAAACATTATGTTTTCCTTCAAATTTGGTTGGCGTTTTCATTGTAATCCAAAATTAAAGGTTGTTGTCGACATAAAAGGAAATTGTCTGCGCTAAGGTTCATTTCTCTACATATTTTCTTTTAGATTCTAAACTAGTTGATGAATACTCTATTTTATGTTCCAAACGAAACGTGCTTATATGTCTTTGTATGGTGTGATTTATTGAGTTATTAGTTCTCCTGTTTACATCATGGATAAATGGATGCTTATAGAATTTTGCTTCAACTACTAATATTAATTGTTTATTGACCAATGACGTGAATAGGTTGTTAGTTAATTTGATTTTTTAGAAGTTGAATAAGTTATGATTTATAAATGATTTGGGATTATTGTAGATGAAAATGTTTCAATAAAGTGGTTTAGGAGCTGTAACCTTTATATAGGCACGCTATAATAAAATATTATGGCTATGAGTACACGTTCGTGTGGCATAATTACGGGATCCAAACTAAGACCAAGGTACGCATTCATCAGAAGAAGCCGTAGAAGAATGAACTAGCACCTGCAGCTTGAAGGCATCAAGGTTCAAATTAAAAGTCTGCATGAAGCTTCATTTAAGACTCAAGATCAAGCTTCAGAAGACTCATAGATAGGAATCTTGTAACTCGTAGCTGATAGGCTTAGTTAGCCTTTTAATTTTGATTTTGATGTAATAAGCACCACAGACCGGATCCTCGACGGAACGGAACCTCACTCGAGTCCCTTATACTCTCCACACACTACATTACTCCAAAACTTCTTGAACTACACGCGACCTGATTCCCTTATAACCCGGGATATGTAGGTTGTCCAAAAATAGGACTCGGTTGCACCTTTTACTGTGTTCCTCTTTTGAATAACAATATAGTCAAAAATGGGTCAAACGGCTCACTTTGTCTTTGCCCGAAAACTCTTCATGTTCTTGAGCAAAGAGGGGCAGCTGTGCGCACCTAATTTTTGCCCCACATGGAGATTACTCCTAAAACGTAACCAAAAAACTAATTTTAGTAAGTAAATAGCCTAACCACACAAGAAATGGTATTTAAATTAAAAATTGAGTTAGAGTGGCTAATATTGCAAAAAATTAAAGAAGGAAAAAGAAGAGGTTAGTTTTTGTTGAAACTAGGCTAAAAGCACAATTGTTAAAGTGGCCTAATTGCCAATTCTAACCCCAAAATCTGCCAGCCCATTTCCCTAACCTACCCATCAGCCCAATATCCCCTCATCTCTAAAATATACCCTAATTCCCTCTATATATAAATAGGACCTAAGACTAAATCCCTACACCTTGAGCCGTTTTCACCCTTTCCTAGACACCAAAAGAAGGACGACAGTCATCACCTTTGAATCTTAGAAGGGAGAGCCGAAGCAACAAGCAAAAACAGAGAAAGGAGCCTCATTCTTCTTCAAAATAGCAACATAACGAAAATAAGTATCAGCTGCTAAGGAAAACCGCAACAGCAGCGAGAGAAAAGAGAAGTTGCGTACAACAACCCTTTCTTTCCCGAAAAACGCAGCAACTTCCACCATTCTATAACATGTAAAGCTCCAGGTTCTTCTGCCCGAAATCAACCGCAATAACCAGCAAAGCATCCACAATAGCTCATTTTCAGTTTGTTTGTCGCCAAGTTTTCGGCGAGCTAGAGGTACGTTGAGTTCCGGCGAGGTTCTCGTCCGTCCGAATTCGGTTCTGTCGTGGTCGTTGGGTAGAGTTTCGGCCAAACATTATGTTTTCCTTCAAATTTGGTTGGCGTCTTCATTGTAATCCAACATTAAAGGTTGTTGGCGACATAAAAGGAAATTGCCTGCGCTAAGGTTCATTTCTCTGCATATTTTCTTTTAGATTCTACACTAGTTGATGAATACTCTATTCTATGTTCCAAACGAAACCTACTTATATGTCTTTGGTATGGTGTGATTTATTGAGTTATTAGTTCTCCTGTTTACATCATGGATAAAAGGATGCTTATAGAATTTTGCTTCAACAACTAATATTAATTGTTTATTGACCAATGACGTGAATAGGTTGTTAGTTAATTTGATTTTTTAGAAGTTGAATAAGTTATGATTTATAATTGATTTGGGATTATTGTAGATGAAAATATTTCAATAAAGTGGTTTAGGAGCTGTAATCTTTATATAGGCACGCTATAATAAAATATCATGGTTATGAGTACACGTTCGCGTGGCATAATTACGAGCTCCAAATTAAAACAAGGTACGCATTCATCAGAAGAAGTCGTAGAAGAATAAACTACCACCTGCAACTAGAAGGCATCAAGGTTCAAATTAAAAGTCTGCATGAAGCATCATTTAAGACTCAAGATCAAGCTTCAGAAGACTCATAGATAGAAATCTTGTAACTCGTAGCTGATAGGTTTAGTTAGTATATTAATTTTGATTTTGATGTAATAATAGGACCACAGATCGGATGCTCGACGAAACGGAACGGAACCTCACTCGAGTCCCTTATACTCTCCACACACTACATCACTCCAAAACTTCTTGAACTACACGTGACCTGATTCCCTTATAACCCGGGATATGTAGGCTGTCCAAAAACAGGATTCGGTTGCACCTTTTATTATGTTCCTCTTTTGAATAACAATACAGTCAAAAATTAGTCAAACGGATCACTTTGTCTTTGCCCGAAAACTCTTCATGTTCTCGAGCAAATAGGGGCAGCTGTGAGCACCTAAGTTTTGCCCCACATGAAAATTACTCCTAAAAAGTAACCAAAAAATAATTTCAGTAAATAAATAGCCTAGCCACACAAGAAATGGAATTTAAATTAAAATTTGAGTTAGAGTGGCTAATATTGCAAAACATTAAGGAAGGAAAAGGAAGAGGTTAGTTTTTGTTGAAACTAGGCTAAAAGCACAATTGTTAAAGTGGCCTAATTTCCAATTCTCACCCCAAAATCCGCCAGCCCATTTCCCTAACCTCCATCGGCCCAAGATCCCCTCATCTCTAAAATATACCCTAATTCCCTCTATATATAAAGAGGACCTAAGACTAAATCCCTACACCTTGAGCCGTTTTCACCCTTTCCTAGACACCAAAAGAAGGACGACAGTCATCACCTTTGAATCTTAGAAGAGCCAGCCGAGGCAACAATCAAAAACAGAGAAAGGAGCCTCATTCTTCTTCAAAATAGCAACAGAACGATAAAAAACAGCAGTTGCTAAGGAAAATCGCAGCAGCAGCGAGAGAAAAGAGAAGTTGCGCACAACAACCATTTCTTTCCGGGAAAACGCAACAACTTCCACCATTCTATAACATGTAAAGTGTCACGACCCAAATTCCTAACTCAGGTCGTGATGGCGCCCAACAACGGGGTCAGGCAAGCCATTATTTAAACTACTACGGTTCCTTCTTATTTGCCGCAAACATATCAATATATATATATACTAAGATACAAAGTTTAGATTATTAACCGATAAGGGGTAATCAACAGTGTTAAACAAAAGCAGTCATAATGAGGAGTGAGTCAAAAATATGCATATATGTACGGACATAATCTACACAAATACTATGTGTGTGCCAGGAACCAGTGTCACGAGTATCACGAGCATACTAACTGGATATACAAAAGATAGAATATATAATCCCACTGTCTAAAATAAATAGACGGGAACATAAGCAAAAGAAACTCCATGGTGCTGCCTGAGGATCGCCAGGAGAAGCAGCTCATTGTGAAGTCAGGTCCGTTACAGTCAATATCTGGCTCCAGTCTGATAACCAGATGCACCAGCCTCAGAACATGTACAGTTAAGTACAGAAGTGCAGCATGATTACATAAAATAAATATGTACCCAGTGAGTATCCCGTCTAATCTCGAAGAAGTAGTGACGAGAGGTCGACTTGACACTCACTCAGGTCCAACAGTATAATATATGATAGGATATAACGAAATACAGTAGGCATGTAAGACAGTGAGCAGCAAATGCGTATCAAGCACAGAGATCCAGGTAACTACTGAAAATAAATAACAATGTCCACTCTCCTTTCCCCCAAATATTTGTCAAGCCAATATCTATGAAACAGTACCAAATAGACATGTGCACACAGGAATAAGACAACCGGTCGGAGTCGTAAGGGAGACATCTAAGTACTATTTGGTCGTAAAACTTCCCTCGCTCGCGAATCATACCTTCGACTCGGGTGCTGTATATTTATACAGAATTATCATAAAGCTTCCCCCGCTCGTGAATCATACCTGCGACTCGGGTGCTGACACATTATACCGAATTATCATAAAGTTTCCCCCGCTCGCGAATCATACCTGCGACTCGGGTGCTGACACACACACACACACACATTATACTGAATTTATCAATAAGCTCAGTAGAGACTACACTTGTGACAGGGATTAACTAACTGGGAATTCGGATGCAACCTTCCACCATTTTCATGTTAGTTCAACAGTAATAAGCAACTCAAAGTACGCCTAAAGATACATATAAGGCACATTAAAGCATGCTTGTGAGCCCTAAAGCTACCCGACATGACATAATATTCGCTACGTGTGGACTCTCGTCACTTTGTACGCACGTAGCCCCCAAACAATTAAACACAGCATATAGAACACCTATGGGGACAATTCCCTCTTACGAGGTTAGAAAGGAGACTCACCTCGTGTCGAATCTACCTCTCGAACCAAGGATGCGCCCGAAACTCCGAACTCTACACCCGAGGACTCGCAACTAGCCAAATATTGTACAAGTATATCAATTCATGTTCAAAGTAGGGAAATTATCCTATTTATTCAATAATTTCAACATTCTTGAAGAATTCCCAAAATTCAACCCCGGGAACGCATGCTCGAATTTCGAAAATTCTCGAAGGAATCACTCGCCCATAGCCTAAGGATCTTTAATATATGATTTCTACTTGAAACATGGCAATAAATGGGGAAATTCATCAAATTCCTCAAGAACCCTAAGTTACTACCCAAATCTTGATTTTCCACCAATTTAGTAGTTAACTTAACTAGTAATTCATGTATTAAACTAGTAATAATGTGGAATTAACTTACCTCTTCAGCAGATAGGTCGTGGAATCTCTTCTCCAAGCTCCCAAGTCTTTAATGGAGGTGAGAAGTGAAGGAAATGGGTAAAATCCCGTGTTTAAACTAACACTGCCCAGCTACTCCTTGTGTGCGATCGCAGCTGGGGCAGTGCAATCGCACAAGCCAAATGGCCAAGACCCCTAAAGGTCCCCTGTGCGACCGCGGAGGAGGGAATGCGATCGCGGAAGGCTAGCTGGCTAGGCCTATGCGATCGCGGGGGTGGGGGATGCGATCGCAGAGAGAAAATCAGTTGGGACAGGCACAACCCAACCCAGTGCGAACGCGGACAGACCTGTGCGATCGCATAGGTCATTTTCTCCCCCCTGCCAATTCCTCCTATGCAATCGCATTAGCTCACCTGCGATCACACAGAAGGAAACCAGACATGAAAAATTTGGTGTTTTGTAATTAGCTCCGAGGAGTCCGAAACTCACTCGAGCCCCTCGAGACCGCGTCCAAAGGCACTGGCAAGTTTTTATTCATGATACGGACTCGCTCGAATTTCCGAAATGTGAAAAACAACAACGAAACTAAGAATTAGACCCCAAAACCAAATTGAATCAAACTTTGAACTTAAAGTTCTAGAATTCACTATCAATGCGCCGAACCGACCTATACCACTCGGAATGAGACCAAATTTTGCAGGCAAGTCATAAATAACATAACGGAACTATTCCCGATCTCAAAATTCCTTTCGGACCTCAATAACATAAAATCACGTTCCAAACCAAATTTCAAACTTCAGGAAATTCTTAATTCTATATTGGACGCTGAAATGCTCCCGGGTCATCGAAAACCCATATCGAACATACGCCCAAGTCCGAAATTACCATACGAAGCTACTGTAACTATCGGAACTCGATTCCGAGGTCGTTTGCTAAAAATGTTGACCGAAGTCAAACTTGGCCAAAAAGGTCAATCTTAAGGAACCAAGTGTTCCTATGGCACTCTAAACACTTCCAAATCCCGAACCACCCGTCCCCGCAAGTCACAAATCACAAGAAGCCGCTATGGGGAGTCTCATTTAGGGGAACAGAGCCCTAATATGCAAAACGACCGATCGGGTCGTTACATAAACCTCCAGGTTCTTCTGCCCAAAATCAACCGCAATAACCAGTAAAAGCAGCCACAATAGCGCGTTTTCAGTTTTTTTGTCGCCAAGTTTCCGGCGAGCTAGAGGTCCGTTGAGTTCCAGCGAGGTTCTCGTTCGTTCGAATCCGATTCCGTCGTGGTCGTTGGGTAGAGTTCCGGCCAAACATTCTGTTTTCCTTCAAATTTGGTTGGCGTTTTCATTGTAATCTAACATTAAAGGTTGTTGTCGACATAAAAGGAAATTGTTTGCGTTAAGGTTCATTTCTCTACATATTTTCTTTTAGATTCTAAACTAGTTGATGAATACTCTATTCTATGTTCCAAACGAAACCTGCTTATATGTCTTTGGTATGGTGTGATTTATTAAGTTATTAGTTCTCCTGTTTACATCATGGATAAATGGATGCTTATAGACTTTTGCTTCAACAACTAATATTAATTATTTATTGACCAATGACGTGAATAGGTTGTTAGTTAATTTGATTTTTTAGAAGTTGAATAAGTTATGATTTATAATTGATTTGGGATTATTGTAAATGAAAATGTTTCAATAAAGTAGTTTAGGAGATAAAATCTTTATATAGGCAAGCTATAATAAAATATCGTGGCTATGAGTACACGTTCGCGTGGCATAATTAAAGGCTCCAAATGAAGACCAAGGTACGCATTCGCGCGACTTTGGCAAAGTTTTTCTTAAGTAATTAAGCGTGACAAATTGTGTACACGTACGCGTGACATGATTTAAGCGCCGATTTTCGAAATAAAATCAAGGTACACGTTCGCGTGACTTTGGCCAAATAATTTTAATATTAAGGCTATTAATTATGTACACGTACGTGTGACATGCTTTTTAGCACATTAAAAATATCAGTACACGTACGTGTGACTCGTTTCAGATAATATCACCACCACGAATAATAGAGTAATTAGAAGCGGTAAAAGGTAAAACGTACATAGGTTTAAAATAAGTAATTAAACAATTTAAGCCAAGTATAAATTTCTAAGCGATCGTGCTAAAACCACGAAACTCGGGAATGCCTAACACCTTCTCCCGGGTTAACAGAATTCCTTGCCCGATTTATTTGGTTTTGCGGACTTTAAAACAGAGTCAAATTTTCTCGATTTGGGATTTTAAAATAAATGGTGACTCGGAACACCTTAAATAAATAATTCTGAGTGGAGACTCTTTAGATTAATAAATAATCCCAAATTCGATTATGTCACTTAAATTAGAAAAACTCCCACATTCCCCCTTTCGGGATAAAGGAGGTGTGACAGTCCGTGAGATATTCTGTAATAGAGTTGGGATACATGTCGGACGAGTCATCTGCTGCAAGAAAAGGTTTTCCACCCCTTCTCCTCAAAACCGAGAGTGCTCCGGTGGATAGGAACCCAACGGCAATCCATGGAGGTGGTGGCCTCGGTACTGCTAGAATCTCCGCTAACCAAGGTCGGGCTGCATCTCCCAATGCATATTTTTCAAATATTCCTTTGGCTAAACATCTTTGAAGCCTAAGTACGTGTTGATTTTATGTTGATCCAATCTCACTTTCAAGTTACGTACTTTAGTCACTTTTGTCCTCTTTTTTATGAGAGCCACATTTGCATAGAATTCCTAGACCAGGTACTCTTTGTTCTCCACTACACTTTGGGTGAACCACATCTACCCCTTACGTTCCCTGAATTGTCTCAATATTGCTAGGATGTACCTCTCCAGATATTTCAATAGAAACTTTCGCTGGATAGTTAGCGTCCTCACTGGCCACCATATACGAAAGCTGGTGAAGGTAGACAATCTGACAAATCGGTCCTCTCAAACCTCTTTCTTCTTCGACCTTTTAAGGTCGGCAGTTGTAGCATCTCCCCCTCTGCCATCATCAGGGATATCTTGAACTGGTGTAACATGTGCCTCAGGAACAGGTGTGGACGGTGTCTCAAAAACCTAACTAGCACTCTCCAAGACCTCGAAAATGTTATGATATGAGTGCGGCTCGTCCATGAGATGGTTTCTCCATTGCGGCACTGGATGTATGGCCAGCTACTCCCGAATAGAGAATGAGTTGCCCTCTGATGCTTCCTTAGACGGGGCATATGAGCTCGTGTCAGAAAGATCTATACCTCTCCCCCTACCGGTTGTAGCTTTCTTTGCAATTGTCTTTTGTTGGACAAGGGGCACTCTTGCCTCAACCTCGAGAAGGTTCACCCCTCCCTTTAGAAGTGTCGCCTCTACCTCTAGATCGAACCATTATCTGTATCGAGCAAAGGCAATTGTTAGTCACATTTCACTGTTCAGACATACACAGGAGATATGCAGGTATACACCAGAAAACACAGTGAGGTTCACAGTAAAAGCATGCTTGCAGGAGAAGGATCCACGGTCCGCACAATTTTCTTGCGGTCGCAGATGAGACCTTGCGGACCGCACAATTTTGTTTCGCGGCCGCAGAAGTGAAGTGCGGTCCGCACAATTTCACTTGCGGCCGCATCTTTGGAACCCAAATATGCCAACTCTCTGATGACATAGAAATGGCCATTGTGCAACCGCAACACGATTTCTGCGGTCCGCACATTGGATTTTCAAAGTAGGGACTCTATGATGACAGTAGAATTGTATCATTGCGGCCGCAATGGGAATTCTGCGATATGCACATTTTAACTTGCTGACGTGTCGTAGAATTTTGGCACTTTTGATACTAATTACATAGACTCTAGCTCGTTTTTTAAAGCATTGTAAGTCATTTCTTATGTAGTTTTGGTGTTTTGCAGAAAACCAGACTTGAAGAGACAATAACATGAAAAAGATGACAAAACCCAATAGAAGAGCAGAAATACGGCAGCTTTACCACCGCATATGTGATGTACGGGTCGCAGACCAACCGGAGAGTGAAGCAGTACATCCCAGTTCTGAGAGTCGATTCTGCGATCCATTGTGTGGTCACATAACTCTTGTGCGGACCGCAAAATGATCGCACAAATGCAAAAAGAGTTTATGAGAAGATGACACTACGGTACAATATGCGGTCGCGAAATGAATATGCAGCCCGCATAACATAAATGCGATGGAACACTGGAGAACTGGGCAACCAACTCTGCGAAGGAAAATGAAGATATGCGGTCCGCGAAAGCAGTCTGTGACCCATTCTACGGTCGCAGACTTGATCTGCAGCGCATTTTTGTCACTTTTTGACCCCCAACTATTAGCCCATTATAAATAGAATAACTAAGGTTTTTGTGGGACATCTTGTATGAAAAAGAGGTTACACTTAGAGCATTGAATACTCCATTATTTTGCAAGCTTTTGAAGAGAGAATCTTGTCATCTTTGTAAGCTTTATGACTTTATTTATTGCTTTGTTCTTGGATTCTAAATGAGTAGCTAGTTTTAAATATTAAAGTTGTGGACCCTAAATGGGTGTAATGTTAATGAGTGTTTACCATTGAATATATATATATATAATGGTTAGTTGGTATCTATTTATTTCTCACACTTCATTTATTGTTGATGGTTGCAAACATTGACTAATACCATTTTTGCTCTATCTTTACTTGGAAAAGTGGGTTAGGGTTTGGTAGAATTGAATAACAAAAAACTTTGTTTAATAGAATCGCTTAGGAATAAGTGGGTTCTATTTGACATATATTTGTTGTTCTTAATTGTAACTCTTTTATATTTGGCAAAATCATAAAGAGAAAATACTACCTAATTATTGGAAAATATTGGGTAGTCATTTACATTTGCATATCAAAGGACCTTCCATTAGAAATATATCATATTAACACTGATAGCATCACACTCCATTGATGGGGACACAACCTTGGTTTCCTTAATTGAATTAATTACATTCTCGTAACATAATAGTTTTCCTGATAATTCAGAATCACAACACTATCTTTTTAAACTAACGGAGTAGGATTACGACTTAAGTCAAGTTTTACACTACTCAAGTAATCTTTTCACGTCTATTCCCTATGGGATTCGACCCTAACCTAGTTGGGTTATTATAATTGGCATTGACCGCCTTACACTATTTATTTAGGTGTAATTTGAACGTATCACTTGCGTTCGCATATCCCTTCTTCACTAATGATACCCAAGAATCAATTTATGTGGACCGCACAAATTCAGGTACGGTAGCATAATTTAAAAAATTACAAACATTTCTTTTATTTCATTCTAGGTTTTGCAATTTTGTGCTCAAGTTTTACATGACAAAAACATAGAGGCATGAAAATATGTTGATCCAGTCCCCGTAGAGCATGTATTAGTTAATTTACTATAGATTTACCCCCACATGGATGCACAATTGAATTCTATTGAAAAATCGCCTAAAATGGACTAGAAATCTACAAATTAAAAGAAAAAAAATATTAACAAGAAATTGAAGCATACTAGATAAATGAGTGTGATGAGTGACTGATCAAAGATGTTGTGTGTGTGGACAGATAGAGTCACCAAGAAATTGCAAGAGAGTACTATTTTTATGCTCAGAGAGGGAAAACGTAACAAATTCCCTAATTCCTCTATTTATACGACTTGGGTAGCTAAGGGGAAGACGGGCGAGTGCGACTGCACAATTTCATGTGCAGTCCGCACTCTGTTACCATCATCGCCTTTGCGGCCGCATATTTCCTTTTGCGGTCGCACATCGACCTTTTCTATGACATACTAAACTTCAGAGAGTTAACATTTTCCACCTTTCATTTATGTGGTTCGCAAGCTAATTGTGCGGCCACACTTTTGCAGTCTGCACAAATCAACTGCGGTTCGCACTTCTTTCAACACTTAGATACAATTTTGTCCATATTTCTTGTAAGTCACACTTAGCCCATTAGCACACTTCAAATCAAGTTAGAACAATAATAGCACCTATCTACCAAAGGAAAAAGAAAAGAAACATGGGTTGGCCCAAGAAGCGCCTGATTTAACATCGCGACACGACGCATGATACCATCAATTGAAATGGATGACCACCATGACGTGGTTGTCTCCAACTTTTCCCAAGTAGTGCTTCACTCGGTGACTATTGACTCAGAATACTTCATTTTTTTTTCTTCAAGTCCAATGCTCCAAAAGGTGTCACACCCACTATTTCAAAAGGGTCACTCCATTTAGACTTTAGCTTACCGGAAAACATCCTCAACCTTGAGTTAAACAACAATACAAGATCGCCCACCTTGAAATTTTTGTTCCAAATTTATTTTTCATGAATATAATTCATCATTTCTTTGTAAAAGTATGAACTTGCATAAGCATGGTGCCGAAACTCATCCAATTCATTCAAATGTTCCACCCTCAAGTTAGTGGCTACATCCCAATCAAGATTCAACTTCTTTAGAGTCCACATGGCCTTGTGCTTAAGTTCCACTAGAAGGTGACAAGCTTTCCCGAACACCAACCAGTATGGTGACATTCCAATAGGTATTTTGTAAGCCGTCTGATAAGCCCACAATGTATCATTACGCTTCTTGGCCCAATCCGTCCGATTAGCATTCACTATTTTGGACAAAATACTCTTTATCTCCCTATTGGAAACCTCCACTTGACTGCTAGCTTGTGGATGATAGGGAGTCGTAACTTTATGAGTTACACCATACATGCTAAGTAAAGTGTTGAAAGCCTTGTTGAAAAAATGTGACCCCTCATCACTTATAATTGCCGGCGGAGTATCAAACCTTGTGAAAATATTCTTCTCCAAGAATACGACCACACTTCTCGCCTCTTTGTTGGGTATAGCAACGACCTCAACCCATTTGGACACATAATCCACCGTGACTAAGATGTAGGTGTTTCCACAAGAACTCACAAAAGGACCCATGCAGTCAATACCCCACACATCAAAAATATCAATCTCCAAAATGGTAGTGAGAGGAATTTCATTTTCTTTGAGATTCCACCGGCCCGTTGACATTCATCACATCTTTTCACCAGCTCACTAGCGTCCTTGTAAAGAGTGGGCCAATAGAAACCGTAACTCAGCACTTTGGCCGCTGTTCTTCCTCCACCATGATGACCACCATATGGAGAAGAATGACAATCCCCAAGAATTTCACCTTGATCTTCTTCCGGTACATATCTTCTAATCACCCCATCCATACAAATCCGGAGGAGGTATGGTTCATCCCAATAATAATCTTGACAATCCCGTTTGAGATTCTTCCTTTGGTTTGAAAAGAACTCATCCGGGAAGATTCCGCACACAAGGAAATTTTTTAGATCCGTGAATCATGGCACCTATATCATTGAAAATTCCAAGAGTTTCTCATCGGGGAAGGAGTAATTGATTTCAGGACCATCGTGCGGCCTCCCTTCCTCCTCCAAACAAGACAAGTTGTCTGCCACTTGGTTTCCACTCCCTTTTCTATCTTGGATGTCAATATCAAACTCTTGCAACAAAATCACCCATCTCATCAACCGAGATTTGGAGTACTTCTTGCTCATAAGATAATGAAGCGCCACATGATCCGTGTGGACAATGACCTTTGAACCCATAAAGTACGGGCGTAACTTCTCAATTGCAAACACACTCTCAACGAGCTCTTTTTCCGTAACGGTGTAGTTGACTTGGGCCCTATTCATGGTCTTACTAGCATAGTATACCAGATGAAAAATTTTGTTGATGGGTTTCCCAAAACATCCCCAACCGCTACGTCACTTGCATCACACATGAGTTCAAAAGGGACACTCCAATTTGGAGCGGTGCTGATGGGAGTAGTTGCCAACTTGAACTTCAACAATTCAAAAGCTCTCATGAAATCATAATTGAAGTTGAACTTAGCATCCTTCTCAAGAAGCTTGCACAACGGGTTCATCACCATTGAGAAATCTTTGATGACGTACTGATAGAAACCCGCGTGGCCTAAGAAACTCCGCACAACATTTACCGAAGTTGGAAGTGGAAGTTTATAAATCAACTCAATCTTTTCCTTGTAAACTTCAATTCCATTCTTTGAGATTTTGTGGCCAAGGACAATACCTTCCTCGGCCACGAAATGACACTTCTCCCAATGGAGCACCAAATTTGTTTCTTCACATCTTGCCAACACTTTATACAAATTTTCAAGACAATCATCAAAACAATCTCCAACCACCGATAAGTCATCCATGAAAACTTCAAGGTAGTCCTCCACCATGTCCGTGAAAATAGCCAGCATATGCCTTTGAAAAGTCATCGGTGCATTGCACAAAACAAATGACATCCGCTTGAAGGCGAAAGTCCATAGGGACACGTAAAGGTTGTTTTCTCTTGATCCTCTAGAGAAATAAGAATTTGGTTGTAGCCCGAATACCCATCAAGAAAGAAATAGGAAGCACGACCGATCAATCTATCAAGCATTTGATCTAAGAAAGAAAGTGAAAAATGATCCTTCCTTGTGATTTTGTTAAGCTTGCTATAGTCCATACACACCCTCCATACGGTCATCCTTCTTGTAGGAATCAACTCATTCTTATCATTGTTGACCATCGTCGTGCCCCCTTCTTTGGGACACATTGAAAAAGAGAAGTTCACAAACTATCGGAGATGGGGTAGACAAGCGTCATGCCCCCTTACTCCAAGTTGATCTTATGCATGCAAAATGCGGAGCTTATCCCCCGAATATCCGCCAAAGTATCCCCAATAGCCTTCTTCCTCTTTCGTAGCATCGCCAAAGTAAAGTCTACCTGCACGTTAGTCAAACAAGAGGAAAGAATTACCGGTAAAGTGGAACAAGGTTCAACTCCAAGGTAGGAGTCTCTTCAATAGAAGGCTTTGTAGGAGGAGTTGTCCTACTTTCAAGATCCAAGGACAATTTTTGGGGTTCAAAGTTGTACGACCCCATTCTTTGCAAAGAGTTCACACATTCCATGAAGCCGTCCATATCGTCATCATCAAAGTTTAGCAAGATGGCCTCCAATATATCGCCCACATTAATCATAGCACTTGAATCATCAATAAAAACATTGGTCACCAATCCACAAAAGACTACACCCCGTTGCTATTTGGTTGCCGCAATGACTTATACACATTCAAAACCACTTTTTCATACCAACTCGGAATGTAAGTTATCCGGATTCAACATCACAAAGAGCCCTCCCCGTAGAAAATAAAGGTCTCCCAAGAATAATTGGCACATAATAGTCAACTTCACAATCTATAATATCCTCCGGAAGAATGAATTTATCAACACGAACCAAGACATCTTCAATCACTCCCAAAAGTCTCTTCATATTAGGATCGGCCATTTGCAGTGTCATAGAGGTGGGTATTGGTTTCCCTATTCCCAAGGTCTTGAAAACCAAATAGTACATCAAATTTATACTTGCCCCTAGATCGCAAAGAGCATTTGCAAACTCGACACTTCTAATTGTACAAGGAATCGTGAAAGCACCAGGATCATCAAATTTAGGAGCTATTGAGTGCACAATTGCACTCACTTGATGAGTGACTTTGATGGTTCCAAAATTCATTGACCACTTCTTTGTCACGAGATACTTCATAAACTTTGCATAGCCGGGCATTTGTTCCAAATCTTCAATTAATGTCACATTGATTGAGAGACTCTTCATCATTTGAATGAACTTGTTGAATTGATTCTCACCATTTTTCTTGGCAAATATTTGAGGATATGGAGGAGGAGTCTTAGGCAATGGTGCCCTAGACTTTTGCACTACCGGCTCCGGTATGTCAATAATGTGATCCCTAGACGGGTTCACCTCCTCTTGAGCCCCGTCCATACTATCATCAATATCAATCCGAACTCCATCATTTGATTGCACCACATTCTTCAGGACCTCTTCTTCTTGTACCACTTACTCATCATCCACAAGTTGCCTTTGACTTGAGGTGGTTGCATTCCCACCTCTTCCACTTCTTGTAGTAACGACCATGACATGCCCCATATTTTTTCACCCTTTGGGTTTACTACTATGTCACTTGGTAGTGCCCCCATAGGACAAGAATTTAGATCTTGAGAGATTTTCCCCATTTGCACTTCTAAGTTGTTGATCGATGTGTTATGTGAGGCAAATTGGGCATCCGAATCGGCATTCTTTTCCATCATTTTCTTGAGCATATTCTCAATACGCCATGCTCATTGTTTGAAGAACTTGGACAATGGGAAGGATAAGGCAACGAGTTTCTCAGTTATTGAAACATCGGGGGCCTTTGAAAACCTGACCCTCGGTTGCCTTGATTATTGTTCTATCCGCCTTGATTGATACCCACCCAATTTTCTTGATTATTGCTACTCTAATTTCCTTTATAGTTGTTGTTATGCCAATTCCCTTGATTTTTGCTACCACTCCAATTTCCTTGGTTGTTAGAATTCCAATTGCCTTGATTGTTTTGAGGTCGCCATTGTTGTTGGTCTCGGCTTTGGAAGTTGTTTATTTGCCCTTTAAAGTTGTTCACGTATTGCACATCCTCTTCTTGTTCATTACAAGAATCACCTTGATAAAAATCACTATCTTCTTTCACATAATTCTCCACTTGATTTTGCACTTGTGGACCCTTGGTTCTTCTTTTGTTTACCATCATATTCACCCCCTCCATGGCATTGACTTGCTTAGTATTTTGCAATTGTTAAAGTTGAGACATTGCTAGTTGATTCATGTTGTTAGTCAATTTAGTATTGGCTTGCCCATGGTCATGCATCTCTTTGTGAAGGTGGATCACGTTCGGAACACCTTGTGGAACATTTAGCCCGGGATTGCCACACCGATGATGTTTTCGCACTTTCATCTAAAATCTCACACGCCTCCACATACGGCGTGGTCATAAAGTTACCACCGACAAGTTTATTCACTACACATTGGTTGATTATATTAATCCCACGATAGAAGGTTTGTTTAATCATGTTTTCCGTCATATCATTGTTGGGATATTCCTTCACCATTGTTCTATACCGCTCCCAAATCTCGTGTAGTGGTTCATTCGGCTATTGCTTTAATGCCAAAATCTCATCTCGAAGTGTATCCATGTTCACCAGAGAGAATAACTTAGAGATAAATTTTTCCGCCAACTCATCCCAAGTGTGAACGAAATGGTTTGGCAGTCGTTCAAACCAATATAAGGCTTTCCCCCATAGAGAAAAGGGAAAAACCTTAGCCTCAATGCATCCCCGAAGACATTTGTTTGTTTTCTCCCCCAACAAGTGTCCACAAACCCCTTCAAATGTTTGTACGCATTTTGACTTGGAGCACCGGAGAAGAAACCTCATTACTCTACAAAGTGAGCATTACATTGGTGATTTAAAAATTGCCCCCTTGTACGGGGAGGGACTATTGCACTAGCATATCCTTCATTGGGTAACACCCGGTATGGATCCGCTCGTGGTGGAGGTGGGGGTGGAGTGGGAACATTGTCATGAGGCACTCAGTCTCTTCTATTGGCTTGACATTCAAGAGGAACCTCATCAACTTGATCATCCTCGGCGTCCACATCCCCAAAAGGAAATTTGCGGGCTCACTGTTCACCATGGTTGTACCTATGATTTCTCAAACAATTTAGTAACACAGAAGGAAAAGACGATGTTCCAAAAACACACTCAAATATATAGCTAACACCATTTTAACTCCCCAGCATCGGCGCCAAAAATTGATCACGTCCATGACACACTCAATAAGAGATATGACACGGTCGTATGCAATAATAATTACCCCAGAAGGATTCAAGGTTGAATCCACTGTGATTTATGATGGGAGTTAGGAGTATATACTTGAAGCAAGCAAATGGGTTATCTAGAATGCTTTTCCACAGCACAATTGTTTTTTCTACTTCTGTTGTTAATCTAATGGTTGCAAGATAAAGGAAATACACTAGAGATAAATGTTTTTAAGGTTCTTCCAATTGGGTAAAAGGCCTATCGCTATGACCATAACCTAGGTGTTTGCCTAATGGGGTAAATACGTTTATGCTTGTTTTGTTGATTGGGGTGTATTATAGCTCACAACTCTACATTACCCACTCAATACCTCTCGGACAAAGAGTGGTTTTGCCCAATTTGGCTTTCTCAAGACCAAATGAGTATCAACCAAAATAGTTGATAAGATCTCAAGTCGGGTTATTACTATACTAGGTTGAACCATTTAATTGGGTTTATCAATCTCTCAATCGACCCAATTCCTTGTTAGCTAAGTTATCCTAGACTATGTCCCTCTTTCTCAAGTAGAGACTAAGTCAAATAGGCATGAATCATTGTTTGCAATCATTAATTCTAAAATTGAAGCATGAACTAAGCTAAATAATCAACACTCAATCATAAACAAGCACTAAATTAGATACCCATAAGGTTTACACTAGGGTTGGATCACAACCCTAGTAAGAGTCTAGCTACTCATGATGGGATTTGAAGAAAAAAAAACTAACTCATAATGAAAGATTAAAAGGATGAAAGATAATGTAAATACACCAAAATAATATAAAACTTCCTAAAGTAGTAAATAAAAATGGCTACAACAACTTCAGATGTTCAAACTTGACCTAATTCTCGTCTATTTATACAGGGGCGAAAATCTCAGACAAAAATGCCCCTCAGGAGGTTCTGCAGCCGCAGAATTCCATGTGTGGTACGCAGATTTCTCCAGCTGGCAAGAAGTGGAGTTCTACGGCCGCACATTGCTGAAGGGTCTGCCATATTTTTCTTCTTGTTTTGCGGTCGCAGATGGAATTCTGCGATCCACAATTTTTTCTGCGGAACGCATATTTGTGATTCTTCGCCCTTTATTGCCTTCTGCTTTGGAACACTCCTTTTTTAGTCGGATTTCATCTTAGGAGACCAAACTTCCAGCATTCCTGCAATTTTGCATAATTTTATTAGTTATGGGAACACAATTCAATACTTTCGGACTAAAACAAAAGCTAAAAAGTGCTAATAAGCAGTCAAAATCCCCACTTATCACCGGCAAGGACGTGGTACAAGTCCATCGCCCTAGGTACTGTGTGTTCTACGCTTACCCCTTTCATGTCAGCTACCTCTTCCTCTTATTCCACCGGCAAAGGAGTTTTGCAATTTCTACGGCGTTTGCCCGGCTCAGCTTGCTGCGTACATCTACAAGCTCATAAGGATTCTTACCATGTTTGCGGAGCTGGCCGGGGTTGAGATCACTCTTCGGGATCTGATGCATTTATTTGCCCCTAGTTTCTATAGGGGGACGATGATGAACCTCCGCCACCGAGGGGGCAAGTGCCTGTTGGTGAAGATGGATGACAAGGCTAGCCGCCAGTTCTGGCACAACTTCTTCTTCGTCATAACTGAGGAGGTGGTGGCTAACACAAACGACTTCCCTGAAACTTGAAACTATACTCATAAGCGTCTAACCTTTCTGTGTTAAGGCATTTGGTTTACTTTTCTTAGTCGTAGGTTCTTATCTCTTGCTCCTTTATTATGCAGCCTTGGTCGGGGACATTTTTTATTGGGTCGGTCGGCTCCTCCCTCACATCGCGGGGATTCGTGAGTGGACGGGCTTTCTCAAGAAGTTTGGGTCTGCCTTCCTTGACCGGTGTGTTTCTTTGCTTTGGCTTCTTGGTTACTCACCTTTTGTGGTTAACTCTGGCTGGCCTTCTTTTCTTTTGCACTTCACTCAACTCCAAGCCGAGGGCCTTTGAGGAGGCCGAGAGCTCCCCTACCTACATTCTGTAGGAGGAAAGCTGCTACCTTTTCGGCTTCTTCCCCTTCTACGACCGCGACTAAGCCTTCTCACTCCTCGACCCCATTTGTCACTGCTTCAGCATCAATTTCTTCTCTATCTGCGGATACTTCGGCAGCGGAACATTTGGATTCCTCTTTGTACAATTTTGTAGATGAAGAGGAGGAATCATTGCAAAGTGATGGGGATTTGGTGCCTCGTAAGTGGATGTCAGTGGACGTCTGCGATAGGGTTGCTCGGGCCGTGGACTTTGTGATGGATGATTTTGTCCTTTGTAAGTCGGCGACCATTATCCTTGAAGACGATGTCGAGCTGGTGTCTGAGGTTCCGAGATCGATGGTGGCTGACAAAGACGTGTCTTGACCTTCTGTAATGACGGAGGTCAAAGGGCCGTCTACGAGGGCTTCTGATTCATTCCGGCACGAAGGGTTGTTGACTTCGCAACCACTTGATGATACTCCCTTGTAGGCCGATGGGAGATATAAAGGCATTTCCAAATATCGTTATGAGATGGTCTATGACATTTACGCCGCTGACATAAGGATGATGAAGAAGGGGTTTACCCAACTCGAGGTGAGGTTGGAGGGGTCTACGAGGATCATTGTTATCCCCATGGATTGTGATTTGTTGAAAGATATGGAGAATGTAGTCCCTACCCTCAGTCCTTTTTTCTCCGTAAAGGAAGGTGAAACCCTCAAAGAGTTGGACGATGTCACTCTGTCAAGGAGCATAGCCGGCCTCGCTCTCAGGGTGAGTATTTTAGGGCTTTGTCTTTCTGAATGTAGTGTTTTTAGTTTAGTGTATCGCCTTAGTTGGCGATGGAGTTCTCATTTTTTTTTTCTTTTTCTTATAGCCGCAAACCATGATCCTAGAGATTGAAAGTTCTCTAAGGGAGGAGAAGAGTAAGAAAATATTTGAGAAGTTAGAGTGCAAATATTTTGAGTACCGGAGAAAGTACCGGGAGATTCGAAGGCATTTTGGCGAGGGCGGAAACTTGTTGGCCGTTCGTGAAGAGTTTAAGGATAAGGGCGACGAGCTAGTGAGGGTCATTGATAAATGCAACATCCTTTAAGGGATGTTGAGAGGTAAAGAGGAAGAGATCGAAGGCAGCAAAAGGGTCGAAGCCTAGTGCATCGATCTCGAAGCTCATGTGGTTTCGCCGCATGCCCATCTTGAGGAGTGTGAGGATGATCTAAGTGGTGATGTCGCCGAGAAGGCAGAGGATCTTGAGAAGGAGGAGTTCGCTCGATCGGAGGCTTCGAGGAAGGCGGAGGCTCTTGAGGTAGTGACCCAGACTCTCCGTGTTGAGCGAAAGAATGACCTAGAAACGAAAAAGGCTTAAAGAAGAGTTTCTTGATGAGAGGATTGGAGAGTTGGAGAAAGATACTTTTGGCCTCTACGATCGAGTTGATGCTCGTGAGGCCGAGAAAGCTCGATTACTGGCGCAACCGCCCTCTTCCCATACTTCAGATTTTCCTAATGTTCCTCAAGAGTTGTATGAGGAGTGGATTCATGTCGAGGCCCAATTAGACGTGTTTCGAGATTTGCATGCGGCGGGATCCATTTCCGAGGCTGCCCTCGAAGATGCTCGTGGTAAGGTTAGCGAAGCTCGGGTCGCTTGCGGGTTTGACCTCGCTACACCATAGGCCAGTGAGGAAGAGGGGGACGAAGGTGTATACCGGCTCGAGAAGAATGATTTGTATGTGCATATCCTGAGGGTGAAGTCGGCGATGGCGAGGGTGTTGTGGTAAAGAGGGCGACGTTGTTGAGGGCAAAATCTGCGGGGATGTCAAAGGTCGTGATGGTGGTGGGCGGTAGTTATATCTTTTGACTTTTTGTATATTTTTACATGTAGTTGGTGGCGTCTTCATGAGCCTTTGTAAAAAATATTTCAAGTATGAAATGCCTTCGTTATTTGCATCAGATTCTCTTCATGTGGTTCGTTTTTGCATTTGCATGTTTTTTGATTCTGTCCCTTGGTTGCCTTGATGTTCTAACCATGATCACTTAACGGTGAATGGCGGCCATAGGTTGGTGGGCATTTGTTCGAACAAGGTTTTAATTATTGCCGATGGCCGGTAGGTGTTAGTTCGAACAATGTCGAACATAGCCTAGATGTAGTTATAACCGAGGGTCAGTAGGCGTCAGTTCGATGAGGTCTAACATAACCTAATTTTCATTATGGCCGAGGTCCAGTAGGTCTTAGTTCGAACAAGGTTGAACATAACCTAAATTTAATTATGGTCGAGGACCGGTAGGTGTTAGTTCGAACAAGGTTGAACATAAACCAAAATTTAATTATGGTTGAGGGCTGGTAGGTGTTAATTCAAACAAGGTCGAACATAACCTAAGTTTAATTATGCCGGTAGGCATAAGTTTGGAAAAGTCGAACATAACCTAATTTTAATTATGGTCGAGGACCGGTAAGTGTTAGTTCAAACAAGGTTGAACATAACCAAAATTTAATTATGGCCGAGGGCTGGTAGGCGTCAGTTTGACAAGGTCAAACATAACCTAATTTTAATTATGACCGAGGGTCGGGAGGTGTTAGTTCGAATAATGTCGAACACAACCTAAGTTTAGTTATGGCCAAGGGTTAATAGGTATTCCGATAAGTGCGAAGTTTGTCAAAACCGTAAACTTTAAGCATTTTTGCATTGGTCGTACATTAGGAGAAATTTACAAATTTTCGAGCGTTGGTTGGCGTTCCAGTCCCAGTCTATCTAGTCCCTTCATTGGTTGAACTGAAGAGTGCATGAGAGGTCGAGCAATGAACTAACCGCCCTAGACCTATCTTTGTGTATTTTGACTTGAAGTGTTCCCTTCGTCACCTCGTTAAAAAGCTCATTGAGAAAACCCAATTGGGACAAAACTCAAGCGAGGGGAAAAAGAGTACAACTTTGGGGGATGCTTTATCTCTTAAAAGTTAAAGTACTTGAGGTGGGTAATATTCCACTTGTTTGGAAACAACTGTCCTTCCATTGTTTCTAGTTGGAATGACCCTTTGTTCGCTTTTGCCGTGATTTTGTATGGTATGTCCCAATTTGTTCCTAGTTTGCCTTCCTGTGGGTCTTTACTCGCTTGGGTTTTAGCTTTAAGCACGCACTCCCCGACTTTGAGCGGCCTAACCTTTGACTCCTTATTATAATAGAGTTCTACTTGTTGTGTTTGGTAGATCATCCTTATGTAGTCCATGTCTCTTCGATCCTCAAGTTCGTCGAGCTCCTGCCTTCTGCTTTAGTCGTTCTTGGCCCGCTCTCATGGGAGTACCTTAGGCTGGGCTCTCTGAACTCGACTGGTATTACTGCATCGGTCTCATAGAACAAAGAGTAGGGTGTCTCTCATGTGCTCGTCTTTGGCGTTGTTCGATAGGCCCATAGTACTTCTGGTAATATTTTTGGCCACAGTCCCTTGGCGTCTTCAAGATTTTTCTTCATGATGTTCAGTATCGACGTATTAGAGGACTCGAGAGTATCCTTTGATATGCCATTTCTCAAAAACAATTGGCGGTCTTCTTTCCCGTGAACTGGGATCCGTTATCGCAGCTGATCTCTTTGGGGAGACTGAACCGGCATATGACGCTTTTTCAAATATAGGCGTTCACTTACTGCTCACATATTTGGGCGAATGCACTTTCTTCCACTCACTTAGTGAAATAGTCAGTTAAAACCAAAAGGAATCGCATGTTACCTCGCCCTACCCGGAGGGGGACCACGATGTCCATTCCCCATTTGATGAACGGCCAAGGTAAGGTGACCGAATGGAGGTGTTCGCCCCTTGGTGAATCATCGAGGCGTACTTTTTGCATTACTCGCATTTTTTCACAAAATCTGCGGCCTCATTTTTCATGAAGGGCCAGTAGTATCCTGCCCATATGAGGCATCAAACCAGAGCCCGATTGCCGGAGTGAGCTCCACAATGGCACTCGTGGACCTCTTCAAGGACGCATCACGTCTGGTTTGGGCCCAAGTCCTCTTATACAGGTCGTTGTGGATTATATTGTATCTGTCTGCTTGCATTCTCAGTTTTCTGGCTTTTTTTGTCATCTAGGAGTGTGTCGCCCTACAAATATGTAATAATACGATTTCGACAGTACCAAGTTAAGCTTATGGTTCTTACCTCAATTTGATCAAGCGATGAGTTAAGGAGGTAGACTACATTTTTATCTCCTGTTGCAATGCTTTTGGTGGTTGCAACCAATTTAGCAAGGTCATCTGCCTCAGTGTTCCATACTCGGGGAATTTGGTCGAGCTGGCATTCGTCGAAGTCGGGCAGCAGCTTGCAGATTCAGTCTGATATTCTTGCAATCTTTGTTCTTTGATTTGGTTGACTACGAGTTAGGAATCACAACGTAGTTTCAACCATCTTGCCTGGTACTTGAGTGCTAGTCTCAAACCTGCAATTACGCCCTAATACTCGACCTCGTTGTTAGTCATATCCGAGCACCTTGTGAACTGGGGAATCACTTCTCCTATTGGGACTTCAAGTATGAATCCTAGTCCGGCCCCTGACGCGTTGGAAGCGTCGTCTCTATATAGGACCCAGAAATATTGTGTTTAGCAGAAAGTTTGAAAGGCTTCTCTCTCAACTTCAAGCATTACTTTTGCGCTGAAGTCGACGACGAAGTCAACGAGCACTACTTTATCGTTGTTCGCTGCTGGTACCTGATATTGTGCTCGCTCAGCTCGATGGCCCACTTGTCCAGTCTTCCCGATAACTCGAGTTTATGCAAAATGCTTCTCAGGGGGGAGGTTATGACGATCGAGACAGGTGGCACTAGAAATACGGTCTAAGATTTTGCGAGGCTATGACTAAGGCCAGGGCCAGCTATTTGAGGTGAGGATACCTCGTATCGATGTCGAGTAATGTTTTTCTAATATACTAGATGGAGGATTTCGTACCTTTGTTTTCTCGAACCAGAACTGCGCTTATAGCTACTTCAGATATAGCGAGATACATGATGAGACGTTCTCCTAGATCTGGTTTTTAAGACAGTGCTGGCGACAAAAAGTATGCTTTTAACTCTTTCAGGGCTTGGACGCACTCCGAAGTCCATTGGAGGTCGTTATCCTTCATGAGTACGACAAAGAACTTTTGAAATCTATCCGATGATCGTGAAATGAACCTTGACTAGGCGGCGATCCGGCCATTCAACCTTTGAACCTACTTTTTAGTGGTCAAGTGCTCCGGTATCCCCTCAATGGCTTTGATTTGGTCAGGATTGACTTCGATATCCCTCATTGATACTTGGAAACCTAGAAACTTTCCTGATGCCACACAAAACGCATATTTTTCAGGGTTCAGCTTCATTCTGTATCGCCTACGTATGTCAAAAGTTTCTCTCAGATTGTCGTTATGATCTTATTTCCTTTTGGACTTGACCAGCATGTCGTCTATATAGAATTCCATCGTCTTAGCGAGTTGGTTCTCGAACATCCTCGTCACCAACCTTTGGTAAGTCGCCCCTGCGTTCTTTGAGTAGAAGGGCATGACCCTGTAGCAGTACGTCCCCTGATGGGTGATGAGGTGGTTTTTTCTTGACCCTCTTTTTCCATGAGGATTTGATTATAGCTTGAATAAGCATCCAAAAAGCTCAGTAGTTCGTGCCCGGCTGTTGCATCGATGAGTTGGTCGATGTAGGGTAATGGTAATTAATCCTTTGGGCACGCTTTATTTAAATCTGTGACATCCACGCACATCTGCCATTTCCCATCCTTCTTCTTAATCATGACCATGTTGGCGACCGACTAGGGTACTTCAACTCCCTGATGGAGCCATTCTCCAATAGTTTTTCAACTTGTTCACGTACCGCGCCATTGACTACAGAGTTAAACTTACGTCTAACCCGTCTTACTGGGGGTGGAATGGGTTGACATTCAGTTTGTGTGTGGCAATTTCCTATAGGATACCCGGCATATCTGCATGGCTCAAAGCAAACAAATCTGCATTAGTAGTTAAGAAATGACGTAATTTACCTGGTTCCTGAAGTTTGCAGTCGATGTAGATTTTTATTGTGGTGGTTGAGGTCTAATTGAACGGGGTCAAGGTCGTCTATGGTCGGTCATGCGGATTCAACTGTATCAGGGCCTCTGATGACGTCCTCGTTATCGTCACATATCGACCTCGACCATGTTGATTGTTATGCCTCTTTTTCTTTGTCCTTCATTTGTTGAGTGAATGTGCTATCTAGGGCGATGCGGTAGCATTCCCGGGATGTGCTTTGTTCTTCTCATATGCTGAATACTACCCATGGAGTCAGGAACTTGATGACTTGATAAGTTGGAAGGGATGGCCCTCGTGGTTAGTATCCATGGTCGCCCTATTATGGAGTTTTGCGTTGTGTCTTGTCTATGATGTGGAACGTGGTTTCCAGAGTGACGCCACCGACCAGATAGGGAGCGTGATTTCACCAGATGTTCACTCGACAACATTGTTAAAACTAGCTAACGTGATGCAACGCGGTACTATCTTATCTTCAAGTTTCATTTGTGCAAGTACACGAGGATGGATAGTGCACGCGTCTCTCCCATCGTCTACCATACACGTCGGTATCTAAATTTCATAAAGTAATAACAAGGGCATCATAGTGAGGGAAATCCAAACCTTGGTATCCGACCTATCAAAGATATAGTCTCTTCGAGTTCGTCATACCGTTCGCGAGTGATTAACAGCTTGACCTTGTGGGTAGTGGTGAACTTCACGTTGTTGATGGAAGCATCGTCGCCGCCACCAATGATCATGTGAATGGCGCGAGTTGGTGAGGGCGGTGTCTACAGTCCTTGATGTTGTTCACAACCTCTAACAAAGTCGGTCCTTCCCCGGTCGCTCAGCAACTCTTTGAGGTGTCCTTGTCGTAACATTTTTGCGGCCTCCTGCCTTAAGGCGATGCAATCTTTGGTTTTGTGCCCTCATTATTGGTGGAACTCGCAGAGGGCGTCCGACTTTCTAGTACTCAGATCTGACCTCGTCTTTTGTGGCCATTTCACCTTTGGTCCGACCTTCTCCGGGGCATAGACTATCTTTGTATGTGACACACAAAAGTTGTGAGCGGATAATAAAGTGGGAATACCTCTTTCGTTCTGGTGGATCCTTGTCCTTGATCTAGGCAGGCCTTCTTCGTGGCGAGAATAGGGCGCAACGACCGCTCAAACATACGGTTGATGTCATTTCCTGTTAGGTCGTGGAGCTGCGAGGTCTCTTCTGGTATCATTTCTTTGACCATTTCTGGGTTCGGCCTGTACCGAGGTCATTCGATGAGTTGGTCCATTGAGGTCGTCCTCATCTACTCAGATCTTGACACAATATTCATTGTGTATTTCATCCCAAGTGGTTGGGGGTACTTCATTAGTCGACTTAATTGCTTTATAGTCGCCCTCGAACCATCTTTTCTCACTTTTCTAGAAGGCTACGACCGTCATCCCATCTGACACGTTAGGCAAGTTCATCCTTACTCGGTTGAACCGGACGAAGAAGTCCCTCAATACCTCTCCCGAAGACTATTTAATAGCAAATATGTTGTTCATTATCACCTCACCTTTCTTGGCCTTAGCATAGGCCGTTACGAACTTGTCGGCCATCGCTTCGAAATTTTCAATGGAAGGTGTTGGTAGTTGCGAATACCATGTTAACTCTCATCTTGTGAGGGTTTCACCAATTATTTTCTACAAAATGGAAGATACTTGTTCTTTGGCGAGGTCGTTGCCTTTCACGTCGGTGACGTAGTGAGTCACATGATCTTCAACGTCAGTTGTGCCATCATATATCCTGAGGCAGGGCGGCATTTTAAAGGTTTTTTGTATGGCATGTAGGGTGGCGTCATCACCATAAGGTTGCTCTACGAATTGGCCGGCATCCCTCTTCGGTAAAAGCTTAGGGGCACCCGGTAACTTATCAACCCTTTCTTGGTGAACCCTCATTTGGTCCCTGAGTGCTCTGTTCTTATTCTCCATTTCCACCATCTTTTTTAGAATGGTTGCGAGAGTGTCATCGCCTACATTATTAACTACATTATGAGTAACACTTGAGGATGAGGGAGTTGGTTGTGTTGCTCGTCTGTTGGTTGTTTAACGCAAGTTCTTGCGTTTTCTGTGGCCACGTCCCGGGAAGGCTTTTTGAAGATGTTGGTTAGCGTGTCTTCGAGGAACTTTTTTTACAGCTGGGGGCGTCTCCTCCCCCATAGATGTGGAGTCCCTTACCAAGAGACTTTGTGATACTGCAATGAGGAGGTGGTGACCTGTCTCGACTAGGGGAGGCAATGTGCGATGTGCCTTTGTCTGCCGTTTCGCAGCTTTCGCTGATGACGTTCATGAGGTTAGTTGGGAGGTCATTGATTATTCTCTCCCTTTCTTCTCGGTAACCTTCCATGTTAGGATTTTGTACGTACAAAGAAAGGAGATTTTGTTTTTTGCTTTCTCTCTCTCTCTTTTTTTACGTTAGAGGCTCGTGTTGGTTGTAGATCTAGAAGAAACTAAAAGCTTAACTAAGAAATTCCCACAGACGGTGCCAAATTGTTTGACCAAAAAGTATAACTTTCGGTTAAAATAATTAAATTTATATAATAATGGGTTAAACTTAGTTAATAATAATATCTCTAGATGTTATTTTCGAAAAGGTGACTATTGTTGGTCAGATTTGGTGGAGGATTCACAACAATATGCATTAACTACTCCAAAAAGTATGAGCAATAATGTAGACTAGCAATAAATAACAATAAATGGCATTAAGTAAATAGAAGGAGTCATTCACCCAATAAAGTATGAACTAGATTATCCCTCCTGACAATGATGAGTGACAAACAAATCCCAGAATGTTCGAATTATTCTCGAATTTGATGGAAGGGTGTGGGATAATATGAACAAGAATCTAGATGAAAAGGTAGTGTTTGTATCTTTGTAAGAGAGAGAAAGAATCTTCAATCAAAAGCGTGTACTTGTCAAATGGATGTCACATGCATTACACCATTGTCTCCTTTTCTATTTATATGAGACATTTTCTTAACAAATTCTAATGTACAAGTGTAGAGAATATCCATTAGAATATTCTCTTTAATATCCTATTTCGAAAATTAGCCGTTACAGCTTTCCAATGGTGCTCGACCTCGACCGTTGTTGACAGCTCCGCCACAAATCTCGCTGCTTCCTGGTCGACCTCGACTGATGACGGTTTGAAGACTCTTCCTTTAGCGTTATCTTGTTTAAATATTCTAGTACAGATTTTGACCTATACAGTAACAATTATAGTTATTACAAGCCAAAAGTTTGAACGTTCAAGTCTTCAGAACAGTCCTTATTGAAAGCATGGGGGAAGATAAGTAATATAAGGGATGTCATGGTTGTTGTCCACTTGAGGATGTGAGGTTCATGCCATGCTTAGCCAAGGCATCTGCTACAACATTAGCTTCTTGGTAGACAAGTCTAAGCTGCTCGCGACCCAGTTCTAGCATTAGTGACCTTTAATCAGAAATAATAGGTAAGTAAAGTTCATTTCCATGTTCGACCATAATGCATAGTACATGCAAATCAGTTTCTATTTGAAGTGGCCAGAGGCTAAAGTCCTTAGCTAACTATAAGCCTTGCCGAAGTGCTATTAGTTCAGCTTCCGTAGCAAAGAAGCAAATTAAACTAGTTGTGAATCCACGGATCCAGTGATTAGTGGAGTTCCGAAAAATTCCTGCAGCTCCCGCTCTGTGAGTTGCTTGATTGAAGGCTATGTCAATATTAGGTGATGGGTACCATTTAATGTAAATAGTGCATGTGTTAGTTTTAGAATAACAACTGATGAAAAAAGTAAAATTAGTAACAAACAACTCCTTGCGGGGATTACGAAAAGGATTGTGGAAATGAACCTTCAGTTATGCATAAGAAGATTGTGGCTCGTACTAATAATAGCCACAAAAAATTAAAGTTTGGTGGATAATTACAGTCTCCCAATTTCTTAGCCACAAAAGTTACGTTGCTTGCTTTTGAATTGTTTGAAGTTAGGATTTGGCAAGTTAAATACTATGTGCTGAACTTCAACCATAAGTGTCTGAAGTCCAGTCAGGACCTTCGCATATTGTGTTATTTGTACATCATATTTTTTTACAATTTTAAAATTAAGAACATAATCTTTTCAAATATTTTATGAGACAGATCTCTTATGTTTAAAAGAATCTCCCATGTAAAAAAAATAAGATCATAAATTTAAAATAAATTTGTAAAGAGCTACAAAATCAATTTATTATTTCGTATAAGATTTTTATAATTTTAAACCCATATATCTAAAGTTGTCTCGAAAGCGGCTAAGTTTGCAATTTTTGGTGCGCCCACAGTCCGCAGGTATGACTTTAGGGGCCGTTTGGCCACACAAAAGTTTTCTTTTTTTTTTGAATTGAAGTTTTATCATAAAAATTTTATTTTTACTTAAAGATAATTTCGATATTTTTCAAAAATTTTAAAAACTTCAAAAGGTTATTTTTTAAATTTTAACTTCAAATCACTCTCAAAAGTTCAAAAACATCCCAAAACTTTCAAATATATTTTAACTTAAAAAAAATCACTTCTTCCCGAAATTTTACAATCCTTATATCCAAACGCTGACTTATAGCTTGTTTGGCCAAGCTTTTTTGGGCTAAAAGTGCTTTTTTGGCCCAAAGCATTTTTGGTCAAATTTGAGGTGTTTGACCAAGCTTTTGGAAGGAAAAAAAGTGTTTTTGAGGAGAAGCAGAAGCAGTTTGGAGAAGCAGAAAAAAGTAGCTTCTCTCCGAAAGCACTTTTTCTGAGAAGCACTTTTGAGAAAAATATACTTAGAGGCAGTTTTCAAAAGCTTGGCCAAACACTAATTACTGCTTAAAAGTGCTTTTCAAATTAATTAGCCAAACACAAACTACTTCTCACCAAAAGCACTTTTTTAAAAGAGTTAATACCCTCAAACCCACCTAATTATACCATTTTTGTCAGTTTCCTACCTAAACTATCGAGTGTCCCCGAAAACCCCCTGAACTATATCCCCCTTTCGTATAAAAAACTCCCGTCGCTTAATTTCAACTGGATTATGTTGAAAAGGAGATAAAAAAGGTGAAGAAATGATGAAGAAACGTGAAAAAATGGAGAAGATGGTGAAATAATGGAGAAGATGGTGTGATTTAAAGAAAAAGGGATAAAATATAAGTTTTTTAAAGAAATTGACTAATTAGATGCTATTCATGCGGTCAGGTGGGCCCCAAATCATGTTAATTTTCAACCTTCACGCGCTTTTGAAAAACTGATTTCAAACACTGTGCCACATAAGCGACGGAGGGGTTTTATACGAAGGAGGATATAGTTTAGAAGTTTTCGGGGACACTCGATAGTTTAGGTAGAAAACTGACAAAAATGGTATAGTTTAGGTGGGTTTGAGGGTATTAGCTCTTTTTAAAAAGTAATTTTGAGGAAAGAACCTCTCAAAATCCACTTCTCATTTCCCAATTGCAAAGCGGGAATTCAACTCAAAAAACTCAGTATCCACAGAGATCAGCAGTAGCATCCTCCAACAATGAGAGGCGCCGGACGACGGCGTACGAACTCTGTAGCACCGGATTGGCGACATCCACCGCCGACTCCGACCGCCAAGATGGCAAACGACCCAAGGCAATTTATCGCCACCGGCGGCCGTGATTCCGACGCAAGCTTCGCCAGTAGTCGGCCGTCATCTGTAGGTGTAAATCCCCGGTCCGCCGCCATCCCTATCTCCGACCGCTCCTATCAACTCAACGCTATCCGTTCGATCAACGCTTACCTTTCCTCACACTCTCTCCCTTTTACTCTCAAACCCCCTCTCCCTTCTGCTAAAGATATCACCGAAACCCTAAAATTCATCCTCTCTCGCTTTGGACTTAACCCGTCAGAATCACAAAAACTCGACGATGATCTCCAAACTCTACTGAAAAGCCTAAACTGCCCCGTAAAAGTGAACAAATCTGCATTACGTGCCCCTGGGACGCCTCATTCCTGGCCTAGTCTGCTTGCAGCGATTCACTGGCTTGTTCAGCTCGGTAAATTTGATGATCACCGGTTGAGTACCCGAGCTCAACAGCTTGCTTCGGAGAATAAGGTGTTTAGGTATACTGTTGAGAATTATTATCATTACATTAGGGGAGAAGATAAAGAAGCAGATGACTTGGATAGTCAATTTATGCTGGAGCTGGAACAAGAAAAGGCACGATTGGTTGCGGATGTGAATGCGTCGGAGGAGAATTTGAAGGCACAACAGGCGAAGTTGGAGGCATTGAAGAATGGGCCGTCGGAGAGAGAGGTGTTGGAGAATGAGAAGACTGCGTTGGAGGAAGATGTCAAGAAGTTTCATTCTATCATTGAACAGTTACAAGGGCGTATAACGACGGTGGAGAGGTCATTGGAGGAGCAAGTGAAAGGGTTGGAGACTAAGGTTGCTGAGAAGGAGAGCATTTATGCGGAGAACGAGGAGTTGAAGAAGAAGGTGGAGGAGCAAGGGATTAATCCTAGGGATGCAGATAGGATGAAGAGGGAGTTGCATGCTTTGGAAAGGGATATTGCAGATATTGAGAACCAGAGGATAGAATGGGAGGAAAAGGGTTGGGACCTCGATTCTGCCATTGGGAACATGTACAAGAAGCTTGAGGAGCTAATGATCGAGTGCAACCAATCTCTCAGGAGGTTTTCATACTCCCTCCTGTTGTTTATTCTTGTTAGAAAGAACATTGGCTTAATTTACATTTGACGGAATGAAATTAAAACATTTAGTAATCTAAGGTTTATTGTTCTGTGGGCGTGGATTTAGTTTACTACTATGGCTAGTTTAGTTGGACTAAATGGAGCTCTAAGAGTATAAGTGTTAATAGTGGAAGTGTCCGTTGCAACATGTTTAGCGTCTGATTGCTTCCATATTGGATTCTCAGCAGATAATTTAGGTGACTCACAAAGGGATTGCAGTTTGCAGTTTGTTTCACTTGAGACATGAATGAGGAACATTATGCTAGTCAGAAGGCAATAATGCTAATGGTTCTCGAATTTAATTTTTCCAATCACTCTTGCTAGGAATTAAGGCTGCACCATGCCTGACTGGAAATGCTGTGTTAGACTTGATTTTCATATTTACATCAATACCCTGGTCTTTTATGAAGAATGTCCTTTATAATATATTCACATTTGATATCTTATTTATTTTGCTGTTGGATTATGCGGAAATTATTGATGGTATTTTCTGTTGTTTCTTTTGTTTTGTGTTGCTTCATCCAGATATGCTTACTTCTAATCCATTATTTAGAGAAATTAAGATCCTTGTTTCTCTTGTATAGCCACCTGAATTTGTCAGATTACCCTAGTGTTACTTGTGAAACAGATTTGAATTGTGGAATGTTCAGGTACATGTGCATCATCTATTCTATTTAAATTGAATCACTCTCTTAATATGGCCAATTTCATGGACCAAATATCCAGTACCACTTGAAAAAGGGTTTAATGAGAGTGCCTATATGCAACAATTCGTCTCTCAGATTACGTGTGCACTCTTGTTGCTGGTAGAAAAATTCTTTCCTCTTTTTCTTTTCCATATGTTATAGTTCCTCTGTATTTTTTTAAATGACATGGGTTAGTTCTTTTGGAGTCTGAGAGTAAAACCTTTGAATTGATTATTATATTGAATTTTGTAAGAAGAGTTCACAATGTGAAATTAGGCAACTGGTTGAAAAAGCGTCACATTGAATATTTGAATTTGAACTGTTGGAGGGAAAATTCTACAATTTTATGATATAGATCATAATTTGGGAGGGGTTAAGATTGAAATTTGGAGCTAGGTCGATCAAAGTGAAATGAGCAAAGTATATTTGTGCATGTTTTCTCTGGTTTAAAGTAGGAACTTCCTTCTACTTGTTGCCCATCATATTTTCCTTGATGACTCTGACTACAGATAATCTCATTTGAAATTTCAGGTTAAAGCTAGGAAATGAATTTCAGTATAAATTGAATGCCCAAGGGTCCTCACAAGCGGACGTCTTAGGTATAGACTACAAAACAACATTAAAACCCATGCTTGCATCATTCGAAGATGAGATGAAGAAGAGCTCCATGATGAAAATGGAAGAGTTGATAACTCTCCAGCAACAATCAGTTGAGAAGGCTTCCAAAATAGAGTCAAAAAGGAATCGTCTAACTACTCTTCAGGCTCACATTGACAATGTAAGTGTAGCCAGCATCCATTGCCTTATATCTTTGCTTCAGCTATGGAGTACTAGTGTTTCTTTTCCTCTTGTGCGTATGTGTGTCTTTGCGTAGCTGAACTATTTTGGCCTTTCAGCTATTGGATTTGAAAAATAAATAAGGCACTGATACCATTATTGACAAATTTTAATGACATAAGGTCTATTAGCTTGAAAGAATTCTTTTATTGATCTGTTCGGGATATGCAATAATGACTTTTGAGGCCTACCTTTGTTTTAGTTTATAGATCCATTCACATGAACTTATCAGGTTGAGACACCAATAGATTTTGTTTTCAAATAAACACAAGGCTAGTAATTTAGAAGGTTTCCATCATTGCTATAGAGCATTTTAACAGCACTTGAAGCCTAACATGACTATTTCCAAATCGTTTTATGATTGATGTGTCAGCTGGAAGCGCAGCTGGACTTATTAAAGAAGGAAAAACAGGACTTCATATCTAGGTGTGCAGCAGAAGCCAGAAGGATGGCTGAGGAAGTTGAAACAGAGAATCGAAAGTCAGATCTGGTTGAAAGAGAAGCTGCGGATTTTCTGAAAGTAAGGCTGTTTGCAATTCAGAAAAGATTTATATTGCGATGCATGACTTACGGAAGTCCTCGGACGTATGTGAACTTGTGGGGTTTTCTTATCTTCGATGTATAATCTTAATTCTGATTGTGGCTTATCTTTACTTTCAAAGGCATCAAATGCCAAATTGCAGGAAATAATTGCACAAACTGAGGCAGAGGTGCAGACGTGCGCTCTTGAACTCTTTGCTGTTGTTGATGCAGTTTCAAAATATAAAGAGTTTGTTACATCAAAAATTGCCACGATGAAGAATGATGTTGCAGAAACTGTGGGTGCTTTAGCAGATATGCATAAAGCCGGATTGCCTGGGTCTGTTGCAAGTCGCTAATATTAAGCCTCTTAGAGCAATTCATTGCCGTTATCTCTTATTTATCTTATGTTTCTTAGTTATTACTAATATTTTGTCAAAAATAAATATTTAGGTGTAAACACACGGTGCACGTAAGTATTGATCATATTTACACTAGCATTTGGCCATAGATTCTCAAATTTGTTTTGAAAAATCTGATTTGGGTGAAGTTTGGTTTGAAGATGAAAATGTGTTTGGATGTAACGTTTCAAAATATATTTCACTTTTTTTTTTTTTTGAAAAAACATGAAACATGATTTATACCCACAAGTTCTAAAAACTATCACAAATATCCAACATCTTTATCAATAACATCCAATATATTTTTGCAAACTATAATCCTGAACATAAATAAATTTAGTACAAAATTTCATTTTTATAATGAATTACATATACACTATTAGATAACCGAGTAGATGAAGCAGCACTATTACAAAATAATATATAGTGGCTTCTTTTTACAAAATACAAAAGTTTGGTGTAATTTTTAAAAAATGTAATAGTAATATTTTGGGCCAAAACCAGCTCTTGGCTCAAAATATTTTGAGCTGGTTTTGGGATTTGGATTTTTTGTTTATGCCAAAATGTAGATAAAATCTATGGCCAAATATGTATTTGCCAAAATTTCCAAATATATTTTGACAAAATGTATGACCAAACGGGTCTTTAGTCTATGGATTTGTAATGGTCTACTCGATTCCTTAATACATTGCCTCAATATCAAGATAGTTTGCTTCACAAATTTTAGGCAAAAAGGCCTTCGCCACTTAAACTTGCACCGATTGTCATCCCGGTAAATAAACTTTCAAAATTTTCATATGAACACTTCAACTTGAGTATAAGTGAACTAATAAACACTTCCGACTGTTGAATCATAGCGCGTGCATTACAATTTCACGAACGTGGCAACCCAATTAACAATAGACGAATTAAAACCTGCCACGTGTCATTTTTGACCTAGAGACCCTAAAGCACTCATTAAGCTTCTCTCTCAAAGAACTCTACATTTTCAATCGTTCTGCTCAGATGGAGTTTTCTCAAATGGAGTGAGCGATTGTCATAAAAATTTTCGCCCATAGATCATCTGCATAGCTCTGCCAGGAGCCCGCCAAACCCCCAAGCCATCATTTTCAATGGTCAAAGTGTGACTCAACCATAGAACCTCTAAGCACCACTGAATAATTCGTTTCCACTATTTATCGACAGTTTTGCCAGCATATTCGATCTGAAATACTTGTCTTCTGGCGAGAATATCAACCTGTTGCTATGCTGCTCATTTTTTAAGTTTCGATTCCTTTGTTGTGAAATACTATGGATTTTTACTGATTCAATTTTAAGTTCGAATTTTTTTTGCTTTGGAACTATGAACGATGGAACAGACAATGGAAGAGGAAAAGAGTTTTCTTTTGTGTCAAGACAAAAGAAGAATTTGAAGGAAAGCGGAAGTGTTAACGAAAAAACAAAAGAAAAAGGCAGAGATAAGAGGATTGTATTGAGAGGGGTAACGACTAAGATGAGAAGAGGGGTACCTGGAGGCATTTGGGTTTTTCTTTTCATTTTTAGTTTCTGTTTTTTTTAGTTTTTTTTTTCCCCAATAAACTGAATTCACCCGTCTAATTTGCGTGATTGTCACATCACACACGAAGTTGCCACACAAGTATGGTCAACGGTCAGAGATATTTAATAATACTTATTCTCTCAACTTTGAGTATCTAAATGGGAAAGTTGTAAGGTTATTTACCGAAATGACAATCAGGTGCAAGTTTAAGTGGCGAGGAGGCCTTTTTGCCCAAATTTTATTCTACAAAGTCTATGATCCTCTTTTTGAGATTGGGGATTTTATCGAACATTGTTGGAGTTGATGCGTAAACAAGGAATGCTGATAGCATAAACAATTCTATGCTTACAAGATGTAGAAGTTGTTGTCTCTACTGTGTTATAACAGAAATTAGAAAACTGTTAGAAGAAATAGAAAATATGTAAACGATAAGAAATATTCCGAGTCCACAATTTCCTTGTGCGTCCTTAAGGAATTTTAACTCTCTCACAAGTTGCCAAGGTGATGGATTAAATCCTCCCAGGATGAAACAGAATAAACCTTCCTGCAACAGTGGCAATACAAACTACAGGATACCAACGAACTCAAAGAACGGAGCAAAATCACACTTACGAATTTGAGAGAGAGACTGCGAAGTAGAATGCAGTAATTTTGCAGAAGGAAATTCTCGATTTTTCAGTGAGTGAAGAGTAAGCCATGCCTCGAAATTTATAGGCAATTATCGGAAGAGGTGTGATGTCTGCTCAGGAAGAGGTGTCTGTTCAGAAGGGAAAGGCAGCTTCAGCGTTTTGGATATTCCAGTTAATTCCGTTAATGAACTCAGTGGCATTTAATTAATTATTAAATAATTAATTAAATAAATTTTGTCCAAAAAATAATCTTATCGATAGATCATTTGACAAATCCAAATCCAAATCCAAATCCAAATCCGAAGACGAGCCGAGCGACGATGACGGCGCGAGGGTTCATTCTCTTCAACTCCTTTTAAGAGCTCTAAGAAGTGATCCTATATTTATACACACAAGTGTAGTTGTCTTTCACCAATGTGGTACAAAGTTCATGACAAAGCTCACTTGATTCAAATTTTCATTTCCCTCTATTTTATTTCCCACCATTTCCCAATTCACACTCTTAGTCTTTAAAGCCCAATGGCTTAAAGTCCAACAATCCCCCACATGAATGGGAATGGCTGTAACAAGAATGATCATAGATGAAAGTTGTGTGATTTGCAAGTAAGGATTAATTGCATCTGGATAAGTAGGTTTCCCTTTGAACTTTCCGTAGTGAACATATGTCGGATATACTCGGTCAATCAGTAGATTTGATATCTTTGAACCGTCGAACTTTAGTGTATACCTAGACAACCATATGTCACACAACCAACCCTTAACCGTCTTTTGGTTCTCATTGTTGTGTTCGTTTCAGCCATGAACACCGCCTGGTTTCATAAGTGCGTAGAGAATTTGCCTTATAGAATTCTCATTGAAGCGACTTCCGCTTCACACTATGATTTCTAAACGTGTAATCCTTTAGATTGATACCACATCAAACTTAGGTAATCATTAAAGAACGTGTAAAGTTCTATCCTTGTTATTGAACATTGTCTTCATCACGAGAAGGGACCAAAGATTTTACTTTGACAATGTTGAACCGGTCAATCACAACTTTGTTTGAGCTCCTTGAACCTAGATTTCGGAATATCCAAAATTCTAGGTAGAGTTACCGCCATGATGACTTGTTCTCGGCCATAGTCCCATTCCCTTAGATGATTTTTCAACTCCCTCTCTAGTTAGGCCTTTTGTAAGCGGATCCGCCACATTATACTTTGATCTTACATAATCAATAGTGATAATTCCACTAGAAAGTAGTTGTCTAACGGTTTTATGTCTTCGTCGTATATGACGAGACTTTCCGTTATATATAACGCTCCCTGCCCATCCTATTGCAACCTCACTATCGCAATGTATGCATATCGGAGCCAAAGGTTTTGGCCAGAACGGAATGTCTTCTAAGAAATTTTGAAGCCATTCAGCTTCTTCACCGGCCTTATCCAAAGCTATAAACTCTGATTCCATTGTAGAGCGAGCGATGCACGTCTGTTTGGAAGACTTCCAAGATACTGCTCCACTGCCAACAGTAAAAACATATCCACTTGTGGACTTTGTTTCTGTTGAGCTGGTTATCCAATTTGCATCACTATATCCTTCGATAACCGCAGGATACTTATTGTAGTGCAAAGTGTAATCTTGGGTATATTCCAAATATCCCAGAACTCGTTTCATTGCCACCCAGTGATATTTGTTGGGATTATTTGTGAATCTACTAAGTTTACTTATTGCACAAGCTATATCAGGACGTGTACAGTTCATGATATACATTAAGCTTCCCAAAACACGAGCATAATCCAATTGAGACGTGCTTTCACCTTTATTCTTTACAAGATAATGGTTTAAGTCAATTGGAGTTTTTGCACTTCTAAATTCCAAGTGTTTGAATTTTTCAAGTACCATTTTCACGTAATGTGATTGAGACAAAGCCAGACCCTGAGGAGTCCTATGGATTTTAATTCCTAGAATTACATCGGCCACTCCTAAGTCTTTCATATCAAACTTACTAGCAAGCATTCGCTTAGTAGCCTGAATGTCGTGAATGTCTTTGCTCACTATTAGCATATCATCAACATATAAGCAAACAATGACTATATGATTTGGAACGTTCTTAATGTAAACACATTTATCACATTCATTAATCTTAAAGCCATTTGACAACATTGTTTGGTCAAATTTCGCATGCCATTGCTTGGGTGCTTGTTTTAGTCCATAAAGGGACTTAACAAGTCGGCACACCTTCTTTTCTTTTCCCGGAACCACAAACCCTTCAGGTTGGTTCATGTAAATTTCTTCCTCCAGATCACCATTTAAGAAGGCTGTTTTTACATCCATTTGATGGATTTGAAGACTATACAAGGCGGCTAACGCTATTAGCATCCGAATGGATGTAATTCTTGTTACCGATGAGTATGTGTCAAAATACTCAAGACCTTCTCGTTGTCTAAATCCTTTGACAACAAGTCTTGCCTTGTATTTGTCAATAGTACCATCGTTTTTCATTTTCTTCTTAAAAATCTATTTAGAACCCAAAGTTTTGTTACCTGGAGGAAGATCAACCAATTCCCAAGTGTGGTTGCTCAATATGGATTCTATTTCACTATTGACAGCCTCTTTCCAATATTGTGCTTCTGAGGAAGACATTGCTTCCTTGAAGGTTCGAGGTTCATTTTCTAGTAGAAAAGTCAGAAAATCTGGACCGAATGAAGTAGATGTCCTTTGACGTTTACTCCTTCTCAGATTTTCCTCATTAGGCATACCATCTGTTGTTTCCTCCCGAGGTCGTTTTGACTTTTGGTAGGACAATGCACTTTCCTTTTTATACGAATAAATAGTTTCAAAGAATTCAGCATTATCTGATTCTATTATCGTATTAACGTGGATCTCAGGATTTTCTGATTTATGAACCAGAAAACGATATGCCTTGCTATTGGTTACATATCCAATAAATACACAATCAACCGTTTTTTATCTTATCTTCACCTTTTTAGGCTTAGGAACCTGTACTTTAGCTTTAAAAAAACCACACTTTGAAGTATTTCAAGTTGAGTTTCCTTCCTTTCCACTTTTCGTATGGGATGGACTGTGTTTTACTATGGGGTACACGGTTGATTATTCGGTTTGATGTAAGTATAGCTTCCCCCCACAAGTTTTGTGGTAAACTAGAACTTATCAACAAGGCATTCATCATCTCCTTTAATGTTCGATTCTTTCTTTCCGCAACTCTGTTAGATTGAGGAGAGTACGGGGCAGTTGTTTGGTGAATAATGCCATTTTCCAAACATATTTGTTCAAAAGGAGATTCATATTCGCCACCCCTATCACTTCTTATCATTTTGATCTTTTTGTTAAGTTGTGTTTCAACTTCATTCTTGTATTGCTTGAATGCATCAATTGCTTCATCTTTACTACTAAGTAGGTAAACATAGCAATATCTCGTACTATCGTCAATAAAAGTGATGAAGTACTTTTTCCCATTGCGAGATGGTGTTGACTTCATGTCGCAAATATCTGTGTGAATTAAATCTAAAGGACTTGAATTCCTTTCGACAGACTTATACGGATGCTTAGCATACTTTGATTCCACACAGATTTGACAGTTTGAGTTAATGCAATCAAATTTTGGCAATACTTCCAAATTAATCATTGTCCATAATATTTTGAAGTTGACGTGGCCTAAGCGTGCATGCCATAAAGTGTTTGACTCAACTAAGTAAGAAGAAGATTCAACTTTATTGATAGGAATAGCTATTACATTTAGCTTAAAAAGGCCCTCATTCAGGTAACCTTTGCCTACATACATATCATTCTTACTTAAAACAACACTATTGGAAACAAACACACACTTAAATCCATTTTTGACAAGAAGTGTTGTAGATACTAAATTCTTGCGAATTTCTGAAACATGGAGAACTTGATTTAAAGTCACAATTTTTCCGGATGTCATATTCAATGCAATCTTGCCAACTCCCTCGATTTTGGCCGTAGATGAATTTCCCATGAAAAGAGTTTGGTCGGGTCCTGCGGGAGCATAAGAAGAAAATAATTCCTTGTTTGCACAAATATGGCGGGTGGCTCCAGAATCAATCCACCACTCTGGGACAACTAGTCCTCTCTTACCTCGTCAGGTCAGTATGTCTTCCACTAATTGGTCTTGACTGCATCTTCCCCTGGAGGAGGAGTAGCATTGTTTAGTGAAAAGGACAGAGACACTTCCCAACCAGAAAGCAAAGTTCCCACTGCCACTACCCTAGCTGGCGGAAATAGCTTAATGGTAGAGCATAGCCTTGCCAAGGCTGAGGTTGAGGGTTCAAGTCTAAGTTGACATGGAAGAACCGCTGCGACCCGGAGGCTCTCGGATTTTCTACCAAGTTGCATTCAGACAACATGGCACACAAGTCCTCCACTTCTACCACATTTGCTTGATTCTTCTTCTTTTATGACTCTTTCTTTGGAGCACGGCAATCTATGGCCTTATGCCCGGGCTTTCCACAGTTGTGACAACTACCTTTGAACTTCTTCTTGTTCGGGTAATTCTTTGGTCCAGATGCCTTCTTTCTTTTCTTATTATTTCCCGGTGCTTCCTCAACAATGTTAGCTCCCATTATTGCTGAGTTGCCACGTGACTTCTTTTCAGCATTTTTGTTGTCTTCTTCTATCCTTAGACAAACAATTAAATCCTCAAGTGTCATCTCTTTGCGCTTGTGCTTCAAGTAGTTATTAAAGTCCTTCCATAAAGGAGGTAACTTTTCAATGAAGGCAGCAACTTGAAACGCCTCATTTATGACCATACATTCAATAACAAATTTATAATTAATAACACTATTAATATTATTAATAAAATTATTGACTCGGGTCATATCTTCAGCAAGGAGGTCATGCACGATGACTTGTAATTCTTGGGCTTGAGTGATGACCGACCTAGTGTCAATCATCTTAAACTCCAAAATTTTTGTAGCAACGAACTTTTTAAGTCCAGCATCCTCGGTCTTGTACTTTTTCTCAAGAGCGTTCCATAACTCTTTCGAAGTTTCCATGACACTATAAACATTATACAAACCATCCTCCAAACAACTTAAAATGTAGTTTCTGCATAGAAAATCAGAGTGTTTCCATGCTTCAATTACCACAAATCGTTCAGCCTCAGGAGTATCTTCTCCCATGACTGGAACATCCTCCTTGATGTATCGTTGCAGGCTTAGTGTAGTTAGATAGAATATCATCTTCATCTGCTAACGTTTGAAGTCAGTACCGGAAAATTTTCCGGGTTTTTCTGCCGGTGCCATTGTATGTGCTGGTCTTGACGATGCAGCAGCACTCGATGAAGCACCCGTTACAGCAGCATTTCCATTAGTTTGGTTTTCATTCGTCATGTTTCTGTAGAGTTGGAAACAAAAAGAACTTTGTTAAATCAGTGAAGTTTTGATATCTTCAAACTGAATACCAAACCAAACATACAACACGTAACAATGGTGAAGTTTTTATATACTTCAAACCCGTACGTATATTATTCCGGTAAAGCTTTGATATACTTTAAACCGGACAGAACAGTTATTGGAGTAGATAGCACAAAGGCTTTAGTCTCCAAACCAGTATACAAAATATAGATAACAGTTCAATATAAATTTCAACACAGAAACGTTAATTACAATTCCTTAAGCTTGTTGTCTCTACTGTGTTAAAACAGAAATTAGAAAACTGTTAGAAGAAATAGAAAATCTGTAAACGATAAGAAATATTCCGAGTCCACAATTTCCTTGTGCGTCCTTAAGGAATTTTAACCCCCTCACAAGTTGCCAAGGTAATGGATTAAATCCTCCCAGGATGAAACAGAATAAACCTTCCTGCAACAGTGGCAATACAAGCTACAGGATACCAACGAACTCAAAGAACGGAGCAAAATCACACTTACGAATTTGAGAGAGAGACTGCGAAGTGGAATGCAGTAATTTTGCAGAAGGAAATTCTCGATTTTTCAGTGAGTGAAGAGTAAGCCATGCCTCGAAATTTATAGGCAATTATCGGAAGAGGTGTGATGTCTGTTCAGGAAGAGGTGTCTGTTCAGAAGGGAAAGGCAACTTCAGCGTTTTGGATATTCCAGTTAATTCCGTTAATGAACTGACTGGCATTTAATTAATTAAATAAATTTTGTCCAAAAAATAATCTTATCGGTCGATCATTTGACAAATCTAAATCCGAGCCGAGCGACGACGACAGCGCGAGGGTTCATTCTCTTCAACTCCTTTTAAGAGCTCTAAGAAGTGATCCTATATTTATACACACAAGTGTAGTTGTCTTTCACCAACGTGGTACAAAGTTCATGACAACGCTCACTTGTTTCAAATTTTCATTTCCCTCCATTTTATTTCCCACCATTTCCCAATTCACACTCTTAGTAAGTAAGGATGAGATTATATCAGCAATATTCTAACAGAAGCATGTGTCCCTTGGTAAGGCCTTAGAAGGGTGAAGCAATTTATTAGAATATTGCTGATAAAATCTCATCCTTAACCAGTGTCTTTACCTTTGATTATTAAATTCTCGTAGGATCAGGCTAGACGAAAACAACATTAGTGTTTCTTTTTGGTCAGCCGGTGAGGAGGCTAAGATACAATTGGCATCCATGTTTTCCCCTACAAGCTTTCAGTCTTTAAGACCAAGTTATTAAGGATTAAATGAAAAGTTCAACATTAAAAAGTTTTAAAATATAAAATGATGTCATTTTACTCAACAGGTAAAATGAAAACGGCATCAGATAAAATGAAATAGGTGGTGCTCGCTGTTACTGTAGCTTGAAATGGAAGGATATGTAGGCAAGACTTAAATTTTAATTTCCTCACTCAAAGCAAGTTGGCGAAAGTACAAAACAATGGAAACGGTAGAAATCACCGATGCGCAAAAACTGAACCAGCTAGATATTTTCTTCTAAAACTCGGGAGGAAATGGCCTCTGGATGGAAATGTGTGACAGCCTATGATACTGTTTCTAAATTCTGGAGCCCAATCGTCTTGACAGCAAATTTAATTTCAATTGAATATCCACTTTTGGAGGTACATTTGGTAACCAAATTGAAAAAGGTAAAGCATGATATTTGTACTTTTTTTCATTAATGAGCGAGTACTCGTGATATATATGTATTGCAACGTTTCCTGTCGGCTGACACATTCCACGCTTAAACTTTGGAGATAGTGAGAGATAACAAATTACATGCATGATGCATCCCAAGTCAATACTAAACTATCAAAATCCGATCACATTCTTCTCAGTAAAGTTAAGAGGGAAAAGCAAAGCAAACGAACAGAAGAGTTTAAAAGCTACCCTATGGGCGTGAGACAAAATACAGCTTATCCTCATTCCAATTAGAAACAAAAACAAGGAGTAATATCCCCTCAGTTACTTCTGTGTATTAAATCCTAAATCTCCCACAACACAAACACCCCCACCCACCCCACACACACACCAAAGAAACTAAGCATCCACGTTTGTTCTCTATGCCGAATCTCAACCCTTGACAATTAATCTTGACATAGAGCACAAATAGAACATTCAAATATAGGTGTCTCAGAAAAGCAGCTCAGTTTTCTTTTTCTTAGCCATAAATGTACTAATAAGACACTGCTAGTACAACAAAATTGGAAGGTTTAATATAAATAAGGGTAATTCCTCAAAACCGAAATCAGAATGACACACAACACATAAAACTAACTACCATAAACGCCAAACAAAAGGGAAATAAAACCAAACACAAACTAAACCTTTAAAGAGATAAGAGATTCATATCTTCTGCTGATCATTGTTATCAATCTGTGTACTACCATTACCTGCTTCAACTTTTACAATTTCATCACTCCTCTGGTTATTATCATCCACGTCAAGCACATCATCCATCATATCGTCCTCTGCAACATTGATATCCTCAACATCCTCATCTTCATTGTTGCTAACACCAGGGATCTTTCTAGTCTTGGGTCCACGCTCAAGCCTATGACTCTCTAGCTCCTTGTCCATTGTCTCTTGGAGGTTTGCTGGATTTCTGTTGGCTCTCCTTTCCAAAATATTTTTCCACTCCCCTTCAGCATTTGCAACATATTGTTCAGCAATTTGTTTCTGGTATAGCGACAAATCCTCTCTCCTTGCAGCTTTCCATTCTTGGAATATCTGAAAAGAATAAAAAATGGGTTAAGTGATCTGTGAACATGATAATATTTCCTCATATATGTCCTCCACTAATTAATCAGTCTTGAGGTAATTTTGATTTAATTTCCAACAGTGTAGTCTTACACGCTCAGTCAATAGCATCCTCACCACTGCACAGTATCCCCCNCCTTTTTTTTATAACCCCTTAGATGTGTTTAAAAAGAGCCTGCCAAAGGGCCCCCCCCCCCCCCCCACAAACAAACACCTGTGCATTCCCAGAGGAATTCTGGCTAAAGCTTCAAGGTCACTATATTCCTGTATTCACACAAACATAATTGTCTGCCACCTCAACGTCATTTGATGCGTGCAACTTTTGCATTAAAATGATTTTGCTGCGTACAATTTCACAAGTGAATTTTCTATAATGCAACCGACAATGTGCAGGGTGATATTTACCTGATCTTTTTTCTGCTCAACTAAGTTTGGATCTTCTTCCAACGGTTTGGCAAAAGAATAAAAGATCGGAGGCTCGGCTTTGGTCCTGAAAACATCAAGCCAAAAGATATAAAGAGAAGTTACAAACTGTTACCAGGATAGATAATTGATCACCCTACACAGCTGCAAGTACGATTTTTGCAGTCATTTAGCAGCTTCAACATTCTGTACATGAACAGAAACTTATCTTTGCGTCAATAAAATTGTGAATATGGACATTTTGGACCAAAATAAGAAATAACCTGCAAAATGAAAACCCAAGAATTAACACGAAAGGAGGAGGCCACCCTTAAAATATTTCTAATAAAGTTAAACTCCATGATGATCTCAACAATTTAAGGGGGTCGCATAAAAAGGAATGCATCCCATACAGGTGCTTTCTCAGGCACGGCATCAACAAGCTTCATTGCTGGATGCATCTATATTTGAGATTTGATGTAGCCGACGCAACATACCTTATAAAATTGGCTAGTTTTTTGTGGTGCTCACTCCACCGAAGAAACAGCAATTCCAACCTCTTTTCCTCAGCTTTAGCAGCAAGACGTGCTCGAAGAGTCTTCACATTCACAAGTAAAGAAAACAGGTGCAAGTTATGTTTCTCATCTAAGAATTCACCACAAAAGTTGATAGCAAGAATTGATGGAAATGTTAAAACCGAGACACACCAGATCTCTTTTCAGCTTTTCATCACGCTGCTCACGCTCTTGTTGTCTTAACCTCTCACTTTCTTCACGCGCCCTTTGCTCAGCCTGGCATTATTTTGTGTCAAAAGTACCTCGAGTAAGGTTTATGATCATTATAAAAACTGTTTCTTCCTCCGTTAATCGAACTTTAAGGAGGGAGGGGAAAAAGTAGAAGGTGTGGATTGTAAGAGAAAGCATGCATTCATAGGATAATGGGCGGTAGAAGATTCAGTGTGGATTGAAGAGAAAACATGCACCCGTAAACTCATTATCACGTGTCGATGCAGTCAACGTAGTGATGATAAAAACTACATTTCAAAGCAAAATATATGATACGCTATAGCCCTCATCCACACGGACACATAAGTATCCTAAGTAAGATAAAAAAATTCCAATGAGTACAGTGTCCTACTCGAATGACAAAGTTCAAAGATTACTAAAGTGAGAACCCTATAAAAAGAAGGTTGAAATCAATTTAATCAAAAGGTTAATCCTCGTACATTCATACGTAAACTCAATTTCCCGGCTACTCAATATTCAAATTTGAACTGAAGCCCCCACCAAAGTAGTACCAACAAATAATATCTACACTCAAAAACATATAATTTCATTATCCCAGCCAGTACCTTAATTTTTCACCCTCCAATAAAGTATACAACTACTACACCTCAATCCCAAACTCAAGTCAGGGTCGGCCGTAGAATCCTCAATGAACATGTCACTCCATTTAAGCTATCTCAGGCCAATATTATACAAAAATAAAAATAGAAACCAAAAGTACATTCTCAAAGTCATATTATATGTTAGAATAAAACATTCAAGTAGAGTCAGTAGAAAGATGATAAGATCAGAGTACTCACCCTTTTCAAAGAATCTGACCTCCGCATGTAAGCCTCGCTCCCTGAAAGCTGCATGTCCTCTTTTCGGAACTTCTGGAAGAATTCCATGCATATACAAAATTCGAGAAAAGGAAGGTAAGCCAAGTGTCGCCATGCTAAACAGAATTAAGATTGTACAGCTCAAGTGCTGAGGATGTTAAATTAAAAATTGTCATATCCAGGAGATATTATCAAACTGATTTGCTTAATCATAAATTATTGAGTCCCTTCTCTGTATTGATCTTGAAAAATCTTCTCCCTTCTTTTACTTAGTAGAAATCGAGTTTGGGTGATGAGTCCTTCAACTTCGAGGTAGTCTGTAGCTACCAATTCAAGTTTAAGTGATAATATCCGGGAGATTTATAAGTAATAACACCCAGGGGCGAAGCCACCTATAACAAAGGGCCCTTCCCCGAAATATTACGAAAAATTACACTGTGTATATAAGTAAATATTGATTTTAGATGTATAAAATATATATTGAACACCCTTTGTTGGAAATCTTTTTTTTAGTTCTTTCAAGTTTGAACACCCTTTGAAATATTTCTGGCTTCGCCACTGATAACACCATACCTCTACCTCTTTCCAGCCACTGAGAATAGAATTTCCTTTTCCTGTATGTGGTGCAAGGTCCGCATACACACTACCCTTCCCGACCCCCACTATGTAGGATTACACTAGGTTTATTGTTGTATGTGGTGCAAGAAACAGTTTCTTGTTGTGCAATTATTAACAACTTCCCTGAGGGAAGAATTGCAAAACATTTCAACAATATTATGTGGATGACTTATTCTTCAACTTAAGAAATTAAGCACAAACAATATCCCAGGAAATGGCATTTATAGCAGTTCGACTATTAAAGGAACCAAATAGGCACATTAGAGCAAGTTGTAGGTTCAAAATACATAGGCATGAAAAATGAACTTCGTACTCACCTCCAAGGTCCCCAACAGCTGTCCCAACATTCTCTTATTCCTACTAACCAATTTAGGATCCTCGTTTTTTGGTAACACTCTCGGCACAGGTTCCGGTGGAGGAACATCAGAATCCTACACACATTATTTAAGGCGAATGAAATTCAATGTCTTCAATGTGCAGAAACACACCATTGTCTATAAGAAGAAGAATAAAGGACTAACAAAAAGAATACAATGCCCCCAAAAAGTTGTCCATCCATGTTTACCATTTTTGAGGGTCTTTGATTGCCATCCCTCCGAAGCCAATTGGATGGCTTTCTCTCATTCTGGCTGACATGTGCCTCCCTTGAACTTCCCTCCTTCACAGCTGAATCTTCCTTATTCGCATCCGTTGGAGCTCCAGAGATATCGTCAGCAATCTCCCCCTCTTCAATCTGAATTCAAAAATCAATCCAATAAAAACAAAAGATCTAATTTTTCTAGTTGAAACGAAGCCAATAACAACAACCACAACAACATAACCTTAATCCCACAAAAATTGCAATTCGGCTATAAATTTTCCATATTTATCCCGCTCATTTCCATTCAACACGGTTAATAACTTGTTTTAAGAGCAAATTGGTAATTTCTGTGGAGTTTTATCGAATATTCAGTGTTCACCTTCACAACAGCTGAAGAAATACGCCTTTTAGGTGCTGGCTGATCCTCTGCATCATTCCTCTCCGCCTAAATAACCAATTAGCCAAATACACCAAAACTCAATAAACAAAACAGGAAGCTTCATCTAAAAGGATATGAGAAGAGAACTTACAGGTCTAACAAGGCCACGTTGGCGGCCTCCGTTGGCAACAAAACTCCGAGGACCGCCGCCACCGGAGAATCCACCGCGGCGAATACCTCTTGGATCCTTAAGCCGCTCAGTTATCTAATCAAGAGATAGTATAGTGGTTACAAAAAGGAGAAAAAACCTAGAAATCCAGCAAACAGAAAGAGATTGAATAAACAGAGAGAAATAGAGAGAAAACCTCGCGTTGTTGACGGTTGAGTTCAAAGAGTTCTTTGCGAAGCTCTTCCTCTGTCTTCTCCACTACGGCGCTCGCCATTATTTAGGGGTTTCTGCTTCTTCACTGTCTTTTCTTCTCCTTTAACCAGCGAACGATAGAGCCGGTAGAGGTCTTAAATTAATAAGTAACTCGTGAACCGGCCGGTTCGGTTTTGCTAGATTCTTTTTTCCATTCAGGAAAATCATACAGAATTAAAAAAAAAAAAATACTCCTATCAAGTTAACTATTTGGCACTCTAAAAAGAACTTTTACATTATTAAACAGCTAGCTACATATGATTAATTACACGTAATTATTAATTTTAAGTAAAATTATCAACATAAAAAATATACAGCTTATTAAAATATTATGCATATAAGATCTTTTCTATTATCGATATGTTAAATTTAAACTAAAGAAAAAGTTTTCTAGGTAATGAAATTAGAAAAATACAGTATCCAAATGGTAGAGTGTGTTAATATCGGAAATATAAGTTTACGAGCCATTATCTCTTTAAATAAGACGAGTTAACTTATTCGTAAAGTATTTTAATTTTATTCGTGAAGTGTCTTTAATTTTATCTTATAGAACGTGAATTTGAGTAATTGATAACACTAATCATCATGAAAGATGAAACAATACCCAAGAGAACTATTTGCTTTAGGAATTGTCAACTGTCTTAAGTTCCTTCTCTAAAAATATATATTCATTACAATATCTCCTTCTAATACTTTTATTTTGTGATTTAACTAAATTTACAGAGTAGGGCTTCTAAAACTAAATATGAAGGTTAGGGTATCTTTGTGTAAATAGCCAGATTTTGTGAATCTAATCTTATTCTGCCAGTCCTTAATTATTTAGTTCGCAATTTCGACTTGTTTTTAAAAAAAAACCATGTATTTAAATTAAACTCGGTTCACTAATGTTAAATGTGAAGTACAACGACACTTTTCAAACTCAGTGATACTAATAAGAAATCAAATTTTAATAGATTCAATCAAATTATTGGATGAAGTAATTAAATATCTTAAAGAAGAAGGCTTGCGTAACATTTAAAAGTTTGCGAGAATTTTTCTTACAACTCACAAACTGAAGGTTAAGACAGTTTGTGTAAGGTTAATCGTTTTGTAGGTCTTTACAAACTTGTTTATGATTCTATATTATTATTATTTTACGCATAAGAGATTTATTTTCACATAAGGTTTCAAATAGGACAATTTTTTAATTTCAACATTGTAATAGGCCATAAAGGCCCATTCCCTCTATAAGTTTAGGTCTTTCTGTTTTGTTTGAAGAATCAACCCAAATAGCCGCCCACTCAATCGTTTAAAATCAAAATGGTCAGTAGATATACAATATATGTATAATTTATGTATTATATATGTGTAATTATGTACGCTCAATGTATGTTGTAAAAAATTCCTTTTTGTTTTTGTCGTATCTTCCATGTTGGGCCAATTGGGCCCGTAACCAATATCCAGCTCATCTCGTAAAAATTGCACGGGGCGTCCTATTTGGTCGTCCCCATTTAACCTGTACACATATTATAAAATTATTTAACTTATACCCTAAGTATTACAACTTCAGACGCTCCTTCTTCCGACTACCCGTGCAAAACTTCAGCTTATTTAGTGCTGAAGTTTTTACAAATGAACTAAATAACTTCAATATCTTCTGCTGAAGTTTTTGAAAAAGCTTTATGGCAAAACTAAACTTCAGTTTATTTAGTGCTGAAGTTTTTACAAAAGAAGTAAATAATTTCAACATCTTCTCCTGAAGTTTTTGAAAAAGTTTTATGACAAAATTAATGAATCCAGGACAAAACTTCAGCTTATTTAGCGCTGAAGTTTATACAAATGAACTAAATAACTTCAGTACTTCTGCTGAAATTTTTGAAAAGCTTTATGACAAAACTAATGAATCCAAGACAAGACTTCAGCTTATTTAGTGCTGAAATTTTTACAAACGAACTAAGGCCTCCTTTGTGCATAGATTTTTCCAAGATATATTTGGGATTTATTTGGAAAATACTTGTTTGTCCATAGATTTTTTCCATATTTTGGCAAGATACCAAATCCCAAATTCACCAAAGTTGGTGATTTTGGGCCAGAATCCCAAAACTTGGGAATTTTATACATGTTTTTCCAAAATAAAAAATGAAATATGTTTTTAAAAAATCATGTCCAAACACATTTTCATCTTCACACCAAACTTCACCCAAATCAGATTTTTCAAAAAAAAATGGGAACTCATGGCCAAACGCTAGCTAAATACCTTCAGCATCTTCTGCTGAAGTTTTTTGAAAAAGCTTTACGACAAAACTATTGAATCTAGGACAAACCTTTAGCTAAAACAGGCTTAAGTAAACAAAACTTCAGCTAGTAGAATGCTTAAGTTCAGCAATTACAAACAACTTCAGGCACATCTCCTAGAATGCTGAAGTTTGTGTGATTACCTTTGCTACTTCAGGCCCGTATGCCCGAAGTTTATGCGAAAAGTGGTTACGCTTGCAATTTTTTTTACAAAGTGGGTATAAGTTAAAACGTGAACAAAAAAGCGGGTATAGATGCAAATGCATAAAGTAGCTATTCTAGAGCGCTGCTATTTAAAAATTAGCTAGTCCCTCGTGAATTTAATTTTCTAATTTAAATTTTCAGGACATAAAATCCTAAAGATAAGATTTTTATTTCAAACTTTCAGAATAAAATAAGTAATGGCTAGTCCCTAAATAGCAGTCTTGAAAATAGCTATTTGTGTATTTCCCCTTTAACTTCGATTTTAGCCTCATGATTTAATAGGTTACTTGTTTAATAGTAGAGAACGTAACTTTGAGAAAGAATAGTAATTAAGGAGCTTATCTTTAGTTGGAAAAAAAAATATTGATTAATTTTATTTGTTCAAACACTTGTTAATTTGACTTAAACGTATTGTATAAATTCAAATTTACCATGGTTTCGAGAACAGGAGTAATATTTTGGGAACTAATAATCGTTATTCTAGATAGAACTTACTTTTATATTTCTACTGCTTCACTTTCAAAACGTAAATGAATTGAGATTAGTTTCAACTGATACAAGTAAAGCTTGATCACTTTCATCTAAAAAAATCTTAATTGTATCACGTAAAATAGAGTATTAGATACTCCATACAAGAGAAACTTGAAATGTCTTGGGAAAATCTTAGTAGTAGTTGTCAAGATCCCAAATCCTAACAAGTTGTGATGGCGCCTATCGTGGAATTAGGCTAGCCAACCATCACCTTACTGCGCTTTTTGTTC